>CM047739.1:25930490-25981812 GCA_026225825.1 Pistacia integerrima
GTTAATAGAGAAAAAGAAGAGTCATGGACGGCGAAGCTAAAGGCACTGGTGAGGGTGTATGAGAGAATGCTGAAGGGTGAAGCTGGAGAGAAGGATGAACAAGTGGAAGAACTGACATGCAAGATGATAGTTGGAAGAAGGGTTGGTAAAGTTGTGGAGAAGATTAAGAGTGAGAGTGGAGGTGGTACCCAAGTCAGGGTTGTAGCCAAAGATCAAATACTGGGTTCAGGTTCGGGTTATGATGAATCAATTCATGTGAAGTGGTTTAAAACTCTGTTATAATAATGCTTCTTTGCTTTTAAGCTGCAGGGGAGGTTATATATGTGACATGAAACTTTAGGGATTTTGTCGGAGATTTGAATAAATATTGAAAAAGAACAAAATTGGGGTTCTTTAGAAATAGAGAAGTTTCGGTTGTTTTAGGAAGTGAAAAGATAATAGGATTCAATAATATGAAAGGATGGCAATTTAATGAAGCTAATAAACTATAGTTTTCACCTAACTTGTGGAAGTATATGATCATATCAATTTGTTACTTTAGTTTCAGGCATGTGTTAGGAGGAAGGTTTTATCGGAGTTCTATGAGTTGACAGAAGGTGGATGTTTGGATGGGTTTGAGGTGATTCTTGGCAACAATTGATGATAAACCCTGTACTTAAAAAATTCCTCATAAGGTAGAATGACCTCTAGTTATCGACTTTATAAGGAAAAAGAGAATGGTTAATTGGACTTGCTGTGTTGTTATTTTTATGTATTGCATGATTTGTCATGTTACTTAATTCTATGTACTTGAATTTTGTAATGTTATTATTCTAGCCGTTATGGTATATTATGTGGACATCTGGTTTTGTAGATAATAGGAAGCTTTCCAGCTGTAAGGAAAGCACTTTCGTCTGTTTCGAGTTGTGGTCAAGATAGCCCTAGAGAAGATGCAGCCAACAGTAATGTAACAAAACCTCCAGGGATGATGCACCATTGAAATCCTATGCCGGTGTCAGTGGAGCAATTTCATCAGAGAGGTTATGCTCCTGGTTTTCATTTGAGGGGTTATTCTTCTGGTCTAGGGCCAGAGATTGTTGGAGCACACAACAGGATGTATTTTGAAGAGGATGTTGTCTTTAAGCTGTTGTGCCATCTCGACAAGTTGGCAGTTTGATAGGGGAAGGTGGCTATATAGTTCGGACTTTTCAAAATGAAACTGGTGCATCAATCAAGATTGGAGATGTTATGCCCGACTCAGATAAGTGGGTGGTTTTGATATCTGCACGAGAGGCATGGGAACTTAACAGTCTCTGAATTATACTCCTTTAGTACTCTGTGGAGAGATGTAATATTCTTTTATTTTCGCTAATTAGGGAGCTTTTTGTGTTTGATTACTAATGCAAAAACTTTTAGAACTTTGGGCTGAATTTTTGGTAAATTAAATGGGAATTTTGTCATGGTCAGAATATTAAGCTATTAATCAAGTCTTCAAAACTGTTCCTGCATGATATCTTTCTTTGTTGCTCTCTAGGCATGACTTTGTTCATTGGTTTAGTCTTTGAGGAGTTAGGACATTATTGTAACATTGCCCTCATTTGGTGGTTTGTGGATTATTTTTGGTGGGTGTGACTGGGAGTTGTGGATCTAATCTGTCATCCAACATATCACACTTAGATTTCCAATGTAGCTAGTCCAGATGATGTTATACCGAACTTAGATTTCTTTGAGCATCAAAAAATTTTCATATAACATCATGTCATCATTGTTGAAATTTTAAATGATTGAAATACCTAATAATATTTCATTTTGAATCTAAAGTATAATTTTGTGTTCCTTAATTTTTCTGTATTGTTTCACCTATTGCAGAATTCCGTGCAGAGACACTCTCCCGCTCGGGATCTTTGTTATGCATGTGCATTCTAGAATTGCTGAGACTGGATTTGAACCTGGTAATGCTATTGTTGCTCAGCTTCTTGTACACTCAAAATAGATTGGTTGTTTGGTGGGTAGAGGAGGCTACATGATTTCTGAGATGAGAGATACTGGTGCTAGTATACGTGTATTTCCAAGGGAACAAGCTCCAAAATGTGGTTCTCCTAATGATGAAGTTGTTCAGGTGATTAATTTTTATGGGCATCATTTTGCTAGCTGTTTAGTTAATAGTTTTCAAGTGTTTAATAGTTGTGCTTACCTTTTTCCTTCATTGGGTTACATGAATACTCTACCACCACATAATAAATTCTGAGCTACTGGTTTTCCTTTTCTTTTGATCATATTGGATTGCTAGATTTATGTAAATGAAATCTTGTTATGACCATTTTTGGTGAACTAGCTTGTACCATCATAGATTTGTGATTGTTTGGTTTTATCCCCTGGTTTATAGCATTTGCTGGCTGAAGTGAATGTGAATAATCTCATTTTTTTGTAACAGTGCTGCTGTGATATGACTGGATAAATAAAATTCAGATCTTTGTTCTTTCATTTATGCTTAAATACCACCATTCTTCAAATAAGTAGTCATGTTTGAATTGACTACTTTGGATGTTCATAGTCATACCTTGTGAACCAAGAAGAGTGGTTGTTGAATTGAGATCTCATGAGTGTCTTGGAAGCTCAGAAATTGTCAAGCATATATCTCCAATTTATCACATTCCTTTACAGTTAACTCTTTTAAGATTAGCCATTCTGAAATATGTAGAAACATAATGCCAAAGTCTTAATGATTGAGATGATAAATAGCAAATTGTTTACCAGTATATCAACTAAACTCTCTATGCAGCCTACATTGTTAGAGTAGATGCCCTAAAACCAATCAATTATAGTAGAATTAACTCTTTGTAATAATGTTCATTAATCAATAAAAGACATTTTATTCTATATCGCGTAAATCATTATTATTGCAATATATATTGATATATATCTTTAGAATGGTAGAATCGTGATGAGGGTATCAAGTGTTTCAAATCTTGATAGTGAGAACCCTATGAGCACATATGGTGGCCATTCTAGAAACATTCGTAGCCCTAGTATTATTCTGAAGTAAGGGCACAGATAATACGATAAGGCTATCATAGTGTTGAACGACCCTGTCAAAAGGCAGTGACTGATCTCACTTGTCTAGGTTGTTTGGTGACAACTTGGTGCAACACATGGGTGCTTGTTGTAGGCGAATACACCACAGCAAGTTCACTGGACTAAGCTAGTAGAGGATTCCATATAGATGATAACCCTAGTGTCTATGGAACAAATCCTCTAACGAATGGTAGTGCATGTGATCCTTAGACTTGAGATCACCGAAGCGTCTTGTGCACCGATTGGTGTAGTTTGACACTAGCCTAACCCAGTTCTTTTTAAAGCTATCAATACAGTAGTGATTGGCTGCATCAAGGAGTGTATCAAGACTATGATGGATTGACAGAGGATTCATCACTCTCGAGTATGAGAGAAGTTATCTCACGGTGCAATTCAGTATATGGCAATGACACTAAAACTGTGGCCACAGTGGGATTGAGTTGTTGCTCTATCTAGTTTATAATACAGGTCATTGGTCTAGAAACTGAATACATAATATCGAGAGTAACCGAAGGTTGACACTATTTCTATGCCTTCGTCTCGTCGACATAACGAATGATGAAAGAATCAAATTGCATGGTAACCATATCATTGATAGGTAGCTACTTTGTTGAATCTGAATCTATCGGGTGATCATGATGCCTTGCTAAGGGCTAATCTTGGTATGTGTATTAGTGAGATGATTAATTGGTGTTAATCGTGATATTATACATTGTCAGTATGATGAGGAGCCTATAGGTCACACATATAGAAGATAATTTAAGAGTCAGGAAGAAAGAAGGGTGTTTTCGTCTTTTTGGATGAAAATGTATTTTGGTAATTTCACAGTGCAATTAAATTTGCTGAAGTCGTAGCCTTTATTTAATTTGTTAGAAAAATTAAATAAGTGAAATTACGTTTAAATATGTGTTCGCATATATTTAAATATATTATCATTATTGTTAAATGTTAATATATATATTAAATATCTATTAATTGATTTTAATTAAGATAATGATGAATTAAAATAAATATCTAATTGGGAGTATTTGGAAACATGGGGTGTTTGGGTTGGAGCTCAAGCCTATTCTATATGGGAATAGGACAATTGAAATTTGACTATAAAAGAAAAAGTTTTAGTTGAAAAAATATGTGAGATTTTCATTCATCACTTTTTCATTATAAAGAAAAAACACACAGCCCCCAAAACTCCTCTTCCACGCCAGATTTTGGTTTAGCCAAGAATCAAAGTTTTCTTTGATTTTCTTCTTTGTTCTTAAGGCTAAAGAGGATCTAGCAAATCCCTATTTAATTCCTTGCGATTGTCTTCGTGTGGACTTCATCGGTTCGATTCTACACTTGGGTCAGTAGCAAAATATGTTCAGAGATAACTTGGAGGAGCCTCCAAACGTGCGTATGATTTCTAAACTCTAGATTAATTTTCTGCAGATTCTTGTTTTTGATATAAACTTTAAAACTGTACCCTGATCTTGGTTCTATAGTAACGATCCGTATTGTAATTAATTTTTGTTTTTGCTGCCTCAATGGATCGTTTACTAATAGTGGTATCAGAGCCTAGGGTACCATATTTTATAGTTTTATGTGGATGGTTGATTACATGCATTTGATTGATGATATGTTGCCATAAAGAATCTGCATAAAATCTGCCTTAAAAACATGTTTTAGGAAATCAAGTAATCGATTAATTTTAATTTGTTGATGATATGCAAGCTTGGAATATTGGGTGATGGATTTTTGTTGAGATCAGTGTGTATGATTGATTGCAAAATCCGTTTGGTGTGTTTCCGGTCATTGTTTAAACTGATCCAGAGCTATAGATCAGTGTACGCTCGCTACGATGATATAACCCATCGTCGCGGCGTGCGTGATTGGCTTTCACGCTGATTGTAAATCAGCGCTGGTCATGGCGATATAAACCATCGCTGTGGCAATCGTCCTTAGGACGAACGCTGTTTGCAACAGTGCTCACCACGACGATATAACCCATCGTTGCGGTGATCGTCCTTAGGACAAATGCTGTATGAAATCGCCATGGCAAATGTACCTTAAGTGTGAATGTCAAGTTATCAACGCACGCTACAGAGATCTAACTCATCGTTGCTGCGCTCCGAGTGCGTAGGGCCAGATTGTAAAGTTTTAAAACTTTTGGACCAAACACAGATATGTAAATTGTCAGGGGTAATTAATAATTAACCCACCAATTTCAAAATTGATTGTTTTTTAAATGTATGATATGTACTTGTTTGTATATTGCATGGTGCCTGATACATGAGCCTTAGACCTACGATGAATGTTTTAATTTTTGGGTATGTATGATTGTAATTTATTAAATCGGGCCTGCGTGTCCTGCCTTTCTCCTCTTCTCGATGTACATTCTCTTCTCATCTCATTCCCCTCGAATGTAAATCGAAGTTTCTAAATTTGTTGATGTAAAATTAGTTTGAGATTAATTTTATTGTAAATTTATAATGATGTTTTTGTAATGTACTTGAAGACGGATCAAGGAAGAGACGATCATACTTGAAGACTCAAGATTTTATTACAAGACCCCTAGGTGTCTCACCGATTCCTTTAGGCTCGAGGAAATCGGTTTTAGTTGGGCCATGTATCGGCACTTTTAATATTTTGTTTAGAATGCATGCTAAGGTTGAATGTTTAATAACATACCAAACAATGTCATTCTAACAATGATAATAATCTGATGAGACATTAAATAACAAACCCCTCAACTAAAGGATATTAAGTCACGTAAGCCTTCCATCACCATGGTCTTAATCAAACCACTATTCGTCGAAACCTTGTTCGCCAAAGCGAAGGGTACACTTCTACCAGTGGGAAGTTAAAATGCATTGGAGTTTTCCTTAATGGTGATGGGTCGACTTAAAATGACGATTTTGCTTGTTCGCTAAAGCGAAGGTTGATAAACGCGTCATAGGAATGGTAGAGCAGTACACTTATTATGTGTATGTGGTGACATGTAGTGTCCACTCTACTGATACTAAGAATCACACTTGAGGACAACGGTTGGAGCCATTGGATTATGTGATTGGCTTGTTAGCTTTTTCACATTTGAGGTTGATAGTAGGAGCTATCAACTGGTGTGGATTAAGTTTGTTGGCCTACCTAATCAACCCATTTTGACTTGTTCGCCAAAGCGAAGATTTGAAATGGGCAAGATGGGATCTCAGTCCACTAGGAAAGCCAACGGGCTTTCCCGAGTTAATAGTAAGGGCTATTGACTTGAGTAAAATAGTGGGAGCATCGTTTAATAAAAGACCATATTAAACAATAATGAACTTTATAATGACTTTATCTTTTCTGCAATTGTAGATTCACCAAAATGAGCGTTATGAACCTGCGACCGATAATCGAAAAAGATAACAGGTTGGATGGATCCAATTTCTCAGACTGGTATCGTAATCTTCGGATTATATTCAAGTCAGAAAAGAAATTGTATATCCTTGAAAAGCCATACATGGCTGAGCCTGATCTTGATGCCACTCAGGAAGTAAAGGATACTTATCAAAAGTTCCTTGATGATGCTGATAGCGTTCAATGCTTGATCTTAGTATCGATGACACCTATGTTGCAAAAGAAGCATGAGAATATGGACGCTGCTTCCATTATTCTACACCTCAAGGAGCTTTTGAAACAAATGCTCGACATGAGAGGTACAAGGTGTCGAACGCACTGTTTGGAAGTCGTCTGACTGAGGGAGCCCAAGTTGGTCCTCATGTGCTCAAGATGATTGAGCACATAGAGAGGCTTGAGACTTTGGGATGTGGCTTGGATGTAGAATTACAAATGGATTTAATTCTTATGCTCCGTTCATAATGAATTTCAATATGAACACGATGGAAAAAACCTTGTCAAAACTTTTGAACATGCTAAAGACTGTAGAGCAAGACTTGAAGAAGTCCAAACTTTTTTACTGGTTGATGCCAGTAAAAGTAATGGTAAGGGTAAGGGTAAGGCCAAGGCCAAGGTCAAACCCAAACCCAAGCCTAAAGGACATGTTGCTCTTGGTCCTGAGAGTGGCATAAGGAAGGGCAAGGTAGTCTGCTTTTTTTTGTGGCAAGCCTGGCCACTAGAGGAAACATTGCAAGGCTTTCCTCGCAAGCAAGAAGAAGTCAGAGGCTACGACTTCAGGTATGTTTATGATTCAGATTAACTTCTCCCCCTCAACATTTTAGATCATTGACACAGGATGTGATACTCACATTTGCACTGATGTGCAGGGACTAAGGCAGAGTAGAGTGCTCACCAAGGGAGAGGTGGACCTACAAGTTGGAAATAGAACACATGTGGCTGCATTGGCTGTAGGGAATTATTGTTTATCTTTGCCTCGGGCTTGTTGTTGGAACTGCATAACTGTTATTACGTACCTTCTATTTCTTGAAATATTATTTCAGTATCCACTTTGGATAATATGGGGTATCATATTGAGATATGTAATGGATTGTTGTCCTTTAGTTTGAATGGTATTCTATTTGGAAATGCAAGATTATATAATGGATTGTATGTTCTTGATTTAAACAATAAAGATATTCTCAATGTTGAAACCAAGATAGCTAAACATAGCGATCAAAACCAGACATACCTCTGGCACTGTAGATTGGGTCATGTTAATAAGAACTGCATTGCAAAACTTCAAAGGGATAGAGTTTTTGCCACTTTTGAATTTCAGTCATTTGAGGTATGCGAGTCATGGCTGTTAGGCAAGATGACCAAGTCTCCTTTCACAGGACAAGGTGAAAGGGCGGCTCTGAATCATTATGCATCATCCATAGTGATGTATGTGGTCCACTAACAGTTGAAGCCAGAAGTGGATATTCATACTTCATCACATTTACTGATGATTTTAGTAGATATGGTTATATCTACCTTATGAGACATAAATCTGAAGCCATTGATAAGTTCAAAGAATTCAGGAATGAAGTACAGAATATGTAGGGCAAAAGTATTAAAGCTCTTCGGTCGGATCGAGGAGGTGAACACTTAAGCTCAAGGTTTTCAGAGTACCTGAAGGAATGCGGGATAGTATCACAACTCACCCTCCTTATTCACCCCAACACAATGGAGTGTTTGAAAGGAGGAATAGGACATTACTCGACATGGTTAGGTCCCTGATGAGTTTTAGGGATTTACCTACATCGTTCTGGGGTTATGTCCTAGAGACTACGACTCACGTTTTGAACCATGTGCCATCAAAGTTTGTAGATAAGACTCCATATGAACTATGGAGTGGCTGAAAGCCCAACTTGTCTTATCTAAGGATTTGAGGTTGCGAAGCTTATATTAAGAAATTGACTTCAAACAAGCTGAGCCCAAAATCTTGTAAATGTATATTTGTGGGGTATCCAAAGGAGACAAAAGGATACTATTTCTACCACCCAGAAGAGCGCAAAATTTTTGTTGCTTGTTCTGGTGTCTTCCTAGAAAATGATTTTTTTTCTAAGAAGAACTAGTGGGAGAAAAATAGAACTCGATGAAGTTCTGGAACCACAAAATATACTAGACGAAGGACGGGATGATGTGCCACAGGAAGTGGTTGAACATCATGAGGAGGTTACTCCACAACTAGTGGATCAAAGTGAACTGTCTCAGGTAGCATAGGAGCTACGTAGATCTGGGAGAGTACTCCATAAACCCAAGAGATACTGTTATCTCGTAACTCAACATGGTGACGTACTAGTCTACCAAGACGATGAACCCAGAACCTACGAGGACGCTATATCGGATCCAAATTCTGTTAAATGGCTTGAAGCCATGAAATCTGAGATGGACTTCATGTACCAGAACCAAGTGTGGTCTCTGGTGGAACCACCTGAAGGGGTAAAACCCATAGGGTGTAAATGGGTCTTCAAGAAGAAGACTGACATGGATGGCAAGATGCATACTTATAAGGCACGACTAGTTGCCAAAGGTTTCGAACAAATTCATGGTATTGACTATGAAGAAACCTTTTTGCCGTTCTGGAGTTTTAGGGATTTACCTACATCGTTCTGGGGTTATGTCCTAGAGACTACGACTCACGTTTTGAACCACGTGCCATCAAAGTTTGTAGATAAGACTCCATATGAACTATGGAGTGGCTGAAAGCCCAACTTGTCTTATCTAAGGATTTGAGGTTGCGAAGCTTATATTAAGAAATTGACTTCAAACAAGCTGAGCCCAAAATCTTGTAAATGTATATTTGTGGGGTATCCAAAGGAGACAAAAGGATACTATTTCTACCACCCAGAAGAGCGTAAAATTTTTGTTGCTTGTTCTGGTGTCTTCCTAGAAAATGATTTTTTTTCTAAGAAGAACTAGTGGGAGAAAAATAGAACTCGATGAAGTTCTGGAACCACAAAATATACTAGACGAAGGACGGGATGATGTGCCACAGGAAGTGGTTGAACATCATGAGGAGGTTACTCCACAACTAGTGGATCAAAGTGAACTGTCTCAGGTAGCATAGGAGCTACGTAGATCTGGGAGAGTACTCCATAAACCCAAGAGATACTGTTATCTCGTAACTCAACATGGTGACGTACTAGTCTACTAAGACGATGAACCCAGAACCTACGAGGACGCTATATCGGATCCAGATTCTGTTAAATGGCTTGAAGCCATGAAATCTGAGATGGACTTCATGTACCAGAACCAAGTGTGGTCTCTGGTGGAACCACCTGAAGGGGTAAAACCCATAGGGTGTAAATGGGTCTTCAAGAAGAAGACTGACATGGATGGCAAGATGCATACTTATAAGGCACGACTAGTTGCCAAAGGTTTCGAACAAATTCATGGTATTGACTATGAAGAAACCTTTTTGCCGGTTGCCATGATTAAATCCATCCGGATTATGCTTGCGATTGCTACATATCATGGCTATGAGATTTGGCAAATGGATGTCAAAACAGCTTTTCTGAATGGAAACCTTAAGGAGGATGTGTATATGACACAACCTGATGGTTTCATTCTTGATGGGCAAGCTAATAGGGTATGCAAGTTGCAGATATCTATTTATGGACTCAAGCAAGCTTCAAGGAGCTAGAACATTCGTTTTGATGAAGCCGTAAAAGAATTCGGTTTTATCAAGAACGAAAATGAACCTTCTGTTTACAAGAAACTGATTGGGAACGCAGTAGTATTCCTAGTGTTATATGTCGATGACTTACTTTTGATCGAGAATGATATACCGAACTTGCAATCAGTAAAGACTTGGTTATCAAAGTGCTTCTCCATGAAGGACTTAAGGGAAGCAGCATATATCCTTGAAATAAAGATCTATCGTGATAGATTGCGTAGGTTGCTTGGCCTAAGTCAGAGTGCATATATTGACAAAGTACAAAAAAAATTCAATATGGAAGAATCTAAGAAGGGATTTCTTCCGATGTCACATGGTGTTTATCTCTCTAAGGAATTGTGTCTTAGAACACAAGATGACAGAGATAGGATGCAGAGGATCTCATATGCATCAGCAATTGGATCCATCATGTATGCCATGCTATGTACTCGGATTGATGTCTCATGTGCTTCAAGCACTTGTAGTAGATATCAATCGGATCTAGGTGAGCATCACTGGATGGTTGTCAAGAATATTCTTAAGTACCTGAAGAGGACTAAGGATATGTTCTTGGTTTATGGAGGGGAAGATGAGCTCACTGTAAGAGGATACAATGATCCTAGTTTCCAAATGGACAAAGATGATTATCGATCGAAATCAGGGTTTGTATTTTGTCTCAATGGGGGTGCAGTGAGCTGGAAAAGCTCCAAGCAAAGCACTGTAGTGGACTTTACAATAGAGGCGGAGGCTGAGTATATTGCATTAGAAGATGCGGCCAAGAAGGCAGTCTGGATTAAGAAGTTCGTTACTGAACTTGGTGTAGTTCCCACAATTGTTGATCCTATAGACATCTATTGTGATAACAATGGAGCAATTGCTCAAGCCACGGAACCACATTCTCATTAGAAATCCAGACACATACTCAGACGATTCCATCTTATCAGAGAAATAGTTGAGAGGAAAGATGTGCAGATTAGTAAAGTGCATACTGACGACAATCTCGCAAATCCACTGACAAAGCCTCTGTTGCAGTAGAAGCATGAAAGGCACTTGAGATCATTTGGTATTAAATACATGAATGATTGGCTATAGTGCAAGTGGGAGATTGTTAGAGTAGGTGCCCTAGAGCCAATCAATTATAGTAGAATTGACTCTTTGTAATAATGTTCATTAATCAATAAAAGGCATTTTATTCTATATCGCGTAAATCATTATTATTGCAATATGTATTGATATATGTCCTTATGAATGGTAGAACCGTGACAAGGGTATCAAGTGTTTCAAATCTTAATAGTGAGAACCCTATGAGCACATGTCATTCTAAAAACGTCTGTAGTCCCAGTATTATTCTGAAGTAAGGGTACATATAATATGGTAAGGCTATCATAGTGTTGAACGACCATATCGAAAGGCAATGACTGATCTCACTTGTCAAGGTTGTTTGGTGACAACTTGGTGCAACACATGGGTGCGTACTGGAGGCGAATACACCGCAACAAGTTCACTAGACTAACCCACCAAAGGATTCCATATAGATGGTAACCCTAGTGTCTATGGAACAAATCCGCTAACGAATGGTGGTGCATGTGATCCTTAGACTTGAGATCATTGGAGCGCCTTGTGCACCGATTGGTGTAGTTTGACACTAGCCTAACGCAGTTCTTTTCAGAGCTGTCAATACGGTAGTGATTGGCTGCATCAAGGAGTGTATCAAGACTATGGTAGATTGACAGAGGATTCATCACTCCCAAGTATAGGAGAAGTTATCTCACGGCACAATTCAGTATATGGCAATGACATTAAAACTGTGGCCACAGTGGGATTGAGTTGTTGCTCTATCCAGTTTATAATATAGGTCATTAGTCCAGAAATTGAATACATAATATCGAGAGTAACCAAGGTTGACACTATTTCTATGCCTTTGTCTCGTTCGAGATAACGAATGATGAAAGGATCGAATTGCACGGTAACCATATCGTTGACAGGTAGCTACTTTGCTGAATCCGAACCTATCGGGTGGCCATGATGTCTTGCTAAGGGCCAATCTTGGTCTGTGTATTAGTGAGATGATTAATTGGTGTTAATCGCGATACTATACACTGTCGGTGTGATGAGGAGCCTATGGGTCACACACAGAGAAGATAATTTAAAAGCCAGGAAGAAAGAAGGACGTTTTCATCTTTTTGGGTGAAAGGGTATTTTGGTAATTTCATAGTGCAATTAAATTTGCTGAGTTCGTAACCTTTATTTAATTTGTTAGAAAAATTAAATAAGTGAAATTACGTTTAAATATGTGTTCGTATATATTTAAATATATTATCATTATAGTTAAATGTTAATATATATATATATATATATATATATTAAATATGTATTAATTGATTTTAATTGAGATAATGATGAATTAAAATAAATATTTAATTGGGAGTGTTTGGAAACATGGGGTGTTTGGGTTGGAGCCCAAGCCTATTCCATATGGGAATAGGGCAATTGAAATTTGACTATAAAAGAAAAAGTTTTAGTTGAAAAAATATGTGAGATTTTCGTTCATCACTTTTTCATTATAAAGAAAAAACACACAGCCCCCAAAACTCCTCTCCCACGCTAGATTTTGGTTTAGCCAAGAATCAAAGTTTTCTTTGATTTTCTTCTTTGTTCTTAAGGCTAAAGAGAATCTAGCAAATCACTCTTTAGTTCCTTGCGATTGTCTTCGTATGGATTTTATCGGTTCGATTCTACACTTGGGTTGGTAGCAAAATACGTTCAGAGATAACTTGGAGGATCCTCCAAACGTGCGTATGTTTTCTAAACTCTAGATTAATTTTCTGCAGATTCTTATTTTTGATATAAACTGTAAAACTGTACCCTGATATTGGTTCTATAGTAACGATCCGTATTGTAATTAATTTTTTTTTTCCGCTACCTCAATGGATCGTTTACTAACATACATTAAATACATAGATCATTATTACACTTGTTCAAATTATTATTTTTTGTTTAATAAAAGTTTGACAGAATACAGGGGAGCTCTGGAAATAAAGGAGCTCTGTTTTGCTTTGTTTATTCTTTGATTTGATTCATAAAAATGGTTGTAGGGCATATGAAATTGTTTTCCTTTACAATTCTTGAAAGCAAAACATGATAGGTTTTTGTAGGAACATAGAAACAGAGTTGGTGCTAGAGATGGGCATTTGCCTCGGCCTTGTGGGGATCCATCCCGACCCCGCCCGAATGGGCTTGGGAATCCCCGAAAAAACTAATGATAGGGTCAGGGATGGTCCTTAGTAATATCCCCGCATCTAGGGACGGGCCGGGGAATGGGATAGTGCAATCCCCGCCCCGGACCGACTTGGCCCTGTGGAGCCTCGCTCACCCCGCTTTTTTGAGAATGTTTTTTTTATTTCCTTTACGAGATTGTATATAAAGTTAAAGTTTAAATCATGATTTTAAGTAATGTATCTAAATTTATGATATTTACTATTTTCTAATGTTTGTATTAAATTCATAGAAAAATAATTTAAACGAGTGAGTCTAATAATTAAATATATGTATTATTACTTTGTGAATTTCACAAAATAATAATACATGGGACATGGCCCAAAAATAAATTTAAAATGCAGCCTGAAGGATATTTATATTATTACAATGTAGCCTCAAGGATGCTTATATTTTATTGCTTTGAAATCCATGAACATGTTCCAATTTTTGTCAAGAAATTGTTGTTATTCATCATATTCAATTATTTATATCAATTTTGAGCGAAATTATCTTTCAAGTATTTATTTTATGAATTTTAGGAGATGAGACTATTTCAGTGGAACATTACAATGCAGCAATGCCTCAGCAACTAAAGCATCAGAATGTAGAATCTGAATTCCTCTATTTAATACGATATAGAAAACATGTTACTAACTTAATAACAATTAATTTAGTTTATGGTAGTAGTTATGTATTGCTTTTTAAATCTTAATTTAAATTTTACAAGAAATTGTTAGACTTTATATTTTCTTATCTTAAATTATGCCTTTTTAATGAATTAACTACTGAAATTAAACAGTCAATTTGTCAAATATAATACCTATCAACGTGCTAATTTTTCACAATTAAAATAATTAAATATTATTGTTACAGAAAGTTTTGATTTACATTGGGCAAAAATCCCTATTCGGAGGATAAATCCTTGCGAGGAGAAATTCCCCACAAAGCCCTGTTCATCAAGCTGGGTCACGACAAGGATGGGAGGGATTTTGTCCCCACAGGCCGGGGATGGTCATGAGAAAAATCCCCAACCACGGGGACGGGTCATGGATAGTCATGGGAGGGGGTAACGGGGATGGGGCTAGGGCATGGGGTCCCCAACCTTGACCCAGCCCAGCCCGCACCCATCCCTAGTTGGTGCACATGGAGTGTTTACGTGAGCTTTGTTATGGCCTCCAGGGTTTTGGAACACTCTTGAGGGGAAAAGGACTTTGTCTGTATGGGTTTATATTTTTCCACTGCGTAAGTTAAGGTGAGTAAGCTAGTGCTTTCAATAACTTACTATTGCCTTCTTAATCCAAATGCTTCCTAATATTATAGTCTCAAAAATTTGAAGAAATAAACGATCACTTTCGAGCAGTTACATTACTAAATGCAGATAGCGCATATAATGCATCAACACAAAATTTAAAGAACAAGATACTTTAGGTGATGTTTAAAAAAATTGAAACATGAGAGACAAATATATAAATTTTATTTTATTTATTATAAAATAAATAATATCATCTGTTATACTATTCAGATCATACTATTCAGTGATGCAGCACTACTTATCATCTGTTAGACATCCGCATTCATAAGGATTTTCTTACTCTGCTTATACTTAACAAGGCAAGCGCTAAGACATTGAAACTTGTCACAATTCCCAGGAAAAGGTATGTAAGAATCACAATCATCTGCCTTTGCCTCTGCTTCATTGAACATTGTACCTATAATCTCACAATATCAATTATATATAGCTGTAAACATATAGCCGATAAACAATAAAATATCGATATAATTCATTTTATAAAATCATCTTATCAATTTAATCAAGTAAATAATTAAAAATAATGAAAGATATAAAACTTAATTCATAATATTAAGAAGAATACATTACCTGATAACATACTAATCAAGAAGAAAAAAAACACTAAAGTTTGGTGGTCCTCATTGTTTTCAATTTTAATGATTACTTTACTCTCTAAAGTTATTACTTATACCCTGTAAGCAACAAAGGAAGTTAATATATACTGGAACTTCAATTGCATTACCATTTTACTCCATTCAACAATCAATTAAAACTATCACCATATATACGTTAACATTAAATTTAAAAATATCAATCACATTGGGTGCGTTTGGTTTAGTATTTTGGATAGGATTTTAGGGATAGTATTGGGTTATTGGATATGGGAGTATTACGAGGTAAATTTTAAAAATTTGTAAAAAAACCCTTAGGTTTACTAATTTAACTAAAGACCCTAACATATAAAATAACAAAAACACCCCCACCACCTGCAGTGTCGATTCGCCACCACCGCCGAATCGGCCGGTTTTGTTTTCCCCGTTACGGCACGTACTTGTCGGACCGTGCCATAACACGCCGTTATGGCCTTTTCCCGGCCGATCCATGGTGGATCGGCGGAAAAGGCCGATCTACCGTCGTTATGGCCGCGCGTAAAAGGCCAAACGAGGGCCATCTTTGGCCGTCAGCTGTGGCCGTCATTTTCGGTCAACGACGGCCATTTCTTTGGCCGTCGCTGACGGCCAGATCCGTGGTGGATCCGGGCCTAAAAGGCCATCATGCGGTGAACTTCCAACCATTTCTGGTCGGAAGTTAGGCCATTGTACAGATTCCGGCTATCACCGACGGTGGTTGCCGGAATCTGACAAGTTGGGTTGATGGGGGTATTTTTGTTAATTTTTTAACTTTTTTTTCAGGGGGTATTTAGTGAAATTAATAACCTTATGGGGTTAAAATGTAATTAAAAAAATAGGGTAATATTTTTAGAATATTGTACCAAACGCTATTTGGAGAATAGGATCCAGAATAAGGATAAAAATATTAAACCAAACATGCACAATTAATATTATAATAAAATGGTAAATTGATAAATGTATCGAAGACAAAATTGGTATTAAATGTTCTAACAATATCAAAATAAAATCATGCATGTGAATGTATCTATGGTAACAATATCAGATTTATCTTACCTAAATGTTAATGAGATTACATTTTTGTTTTAATTGTTTCTCTGTGACTGTAAAACAATTAAATCTAATATTGTTACCCTCTATATATATATATATATATATATTCACCTATATCATAAACTAAACATATAATGCAACACTTTGCTTACCAAAATCAGTAGCTAAAATCCCAAACTCACATGTGCTGGTACACAAGCCCTATCAATCATAAATTTGAACTAAATCACAACTTAAATCGTTATCATTCAAAAAAAGGTAATGCTACATGTATAAACTAATAATAAAAACTATTCCCTAGAAAGCAATATGACAGCCCTACATGTTTGACACATCATCTCCTCTAATTTGTTAAGTTTATCCCTAATTTAAAATAGAGTAATTTTTCATACAAACCTTATGTGTCACCACTCTTTAATTGACATATCATTCATCTAATTTGTTGAACATTTAATTAGTTAACGTTTTATTTGCATTCATCCATTCATTTTATAACATATAAGATTGTATGAAAGAGTTTGTACAAATAATATTATTCTTTGATATAATCCAATTACATTTAAACAAATCAGTTTGTATGAGAAGTTTGTATATGTAGCATTGTTCTCATATATTTAAAAAAAAAAAAAAAAAAAAAAGACTACGTGCATCTATTATTTCTAAATATTTTAATTCAAAAAACAAAAATCAGCCACCAAACCAATTTTTACTCATGAGATCGATCTCTTAGAATTCGTTATCTAAACTGAAAAATTCTCTGAATGCTCTGTTTAGCTTTTACTCATATTTCATTTAAAGCTTCAAATTCTCTGTTTTTACTCATATTTCATCTAAAGCTTCAAATTTTATGTTTTTCCTGATATTTCATTTAAAGCTTCAAATTCTCTGTTTTTACTCATATTTCATTTAAAGCTTCAAATTCTCTATTTTTCCATCCCATTTATGCTTGATGCCAACTTATCTCTTTGGAAACATGGACCTCAAGTTCTACTTTTGCGAAGAAGATGAATGGTGTCACAAATGTAGTAGAGGGAGCATATTTCTATGGAGCAAGAGAAGCCTCGAATTTTGGGTTGAATTTGAGATTGAACATCAATTTTATTTGTGTAATTGCCATCTTAATTAGTTGATACAAGTGCTTGCTATGTTTTGACAGGAGGCTTTTTTGTTACATTTTTTTCTTGTGTTTCTTGATTTCACAGTTGAGTGATTAGGTGAATATGGAATGGATAATACATAAGGAGGTGTCTCTAAGAGGATAAGAGCCTTTACTTAAGAAAGAAGATGAGAAAATTTGGTATCCCAATCATAAGTTCCTTTGTATCAGATCATATCTGTTTCATCACATCTCTGTTTTAAGCTTTTATTGAAAACATGGGCTTTCAAATATCTAAAGCTTCGAATTGCCCCTGCTTTATCCCTTTATTATGTACTCAAAGTGGTAGTTTAAGGGGGAGTAGCAAAGGGCTTTTGTTTAGTTGATATTATTGTCTTAATACAAATACTTCCTGATATAATATATAGACTCAAAAAATTTAAAGAACTAAACAATCACTTTTGTTCAGTTACACAACTAAATTATCCTTCATAAGAAGATTCAATAATGCACATGTGAATCCTGATAGTGCAAATAATGCATCAACACAAAATTTAAAAAAAAAAAAAACAACAACATAGTTTAGGTGATTTAAAAACAAAACAAAAAAAAAGGGATATGAGAGACAACTATATAAATTAAATTTTATTTATTAATGGGACCTTTGAATAATATCAATAGAGGATCATATCATATTATCCAGTGATGCAACAACACTTATCATTTGTTTCACATCCAGCATTGATAATGATTTTCGGTGAAGTCTTATACTTATCCATGCAAGCGTTAAGACATTGAACCTTTGTACAATTCCCAGGAAAAGGTAAATGAGAATCACAATTATCTTCCTTTGCCTGTGCTTCATCAAACATTGTACCTATAAATTATAATCTCACAATGTCAACTATAGCTGTAAAATTTATATAGGGTAACAATACATATTATCGACTTAAAATTACTAATATAGACCTATCATGCAAACATATATATGATTCATTTTTCTATATTCACATTAACACATAAATCAGTCAAACATTAGATGTATAGTTAAAAGATGAAAAACCATTATATTTATCGTTAAATATGAAAAATATGAATTTCGTATAAAATATTAAGAGAAATGTATTAACAGATGAGAGTACAAGGAAAGGAACTAGAAGCATTGAAAAATATTAATAAGAATATATTACCTGATAATAACATAATGAAGGAGACAAAAAAAAAAATACTAGAAGTTTGGTGGTCCTCATTGTTTTTTTTTTCTCTCTTTTTTTTTTTTTTTTTTTTTTTTTTCTTTTTAAGAGATTATTTTACTCTCTAAAGATATTACTAATAGCCAGTAAGCAACAAAGGAAGTTAATATATATAGTAACATTTACAGGAAACTTCAATTTCATTACCATTTTACTCCATTCAACAATCAATTAAAACATTAACATTATAAATATCAATCACATTAATATTATAATAAAATGATAAATTAATTTATGTACCCAAGATAGAATTGATATTAAAAGTTCTAACAATATCTAATTTAACTGTCAAAATAGAATCATGCATGTGTATGTATATATGGTAACAATATCAGATTTATTTTACCTAAATAGTAATGAGATTACATCCTTGCTTTAATTGTTTCTTTGTGGCTGTAAAACAATTAAATCTGATATTGTAACCCCGTGTGTGTGTGTATATATATGTATATAAACCAAAAATATAATGCAAAACTTAACTTACCATAATCAATAGCTAAAACTAACTTGCATGTCTACTCCTCCCAAACTCACATGTGCTGCTACACAAGCCCTGTCAATTATAAATAGCTATTATTCAAATACAGTGATGTTATATGTATAAACTAATTATAAAAACTCTGTCATGATGTTAAAAATATTGGGATTACCTAGGTAGTATCTTTCCAACATCAAATCATAAGAAGTGATCGAGTGTGGTGATACTACAACTTCCATATCCTTGCCAGCATTTTCAAGTGGACTACTTCTTGGTACCACCTACATATCCGAAGTTAAAACCAAAAAAAAAAAAAAAAAAAAAAAAAAAAATTTCAATTGTGCTTATTTAAAAAAAGGCCTCAACCTCTAAGAATATCAATGAATGAGAGAAGAGTTGTACCTTGTTTGGCTCCTTGAAGGAATTCTCATTCATTACATTGTTGGAAGTGAGTAGAGTCTTCATCGATCTTGATGAGTTTATTGAATTTGACTCTAAACCATACACTGATATCTTTAGATTTACTTTATTGCTCCCGAAATTCACAACCTACACATGCACCGTAGCGACATACATACAAATGGTTAGGAAGCTAGAAGATCTACATAAACAAAACAACTCCTTTCAAGAGTAGGTTGGATTACCTTTACTTTCAAAAAACATATGCCATCATTTGAATTCCGCTGAGCTATTGCAGATGCAAGGATTGGAGTTGAAGAATTTGTGAGGAGGGTTGTATTAAGTAGCATTGCACCACTTGTATCTATAAAAAAGTGTTGCAACCAGTAGCTAGGAGTTCCATATACTTGATAGGAGTTGAAGACAATTGCATCCGGATTCCATCTTGAAGACCAAATTTTCTAATATTAGAATAAATCGTAAATAAAAATGACAAGGCTTTATAAATTCAAAAGATTGTGAAATTACCTCCTATCATGTACATTCACAAATAGTGGTGCATAGGATACCATTGCAACAACATCACTGCAACAAATAAAGTTATAATTAGCAATTTAACGTCATTTTAGTTAAAGATTACTTGGATTGTCATCAGATTGGAGCTAGAAAGATTACTTGTATGATATATTACTTAAACATTTGTTTACCCAAAAAAATAAAAAATAAAATAAAAGATAAATAAAAAAATAAAAAACCATTTGGATTTTTATGCACATTGCCAAACCTGTTCCTTTCTAGACCAATGAGGAATCCAGCTTCCCCTAGTGCTGCTAAGAGACTTCCCGTGCCAGCATCTTCTCCAACTACAGCATATTCACTAACAAACACCTACACAATATTGAATATCCCATGATTCCCAGGTCTGAATCAAAGCAAAATCTATTAATCACAGAGAGATGCATACCTTTGGACCACTACGTGATGTATGGTCAAAGTGATGGACATTAGAAAATAAGTCACTGGCATTTGTATAAAGCTATTTAAGAATAAGATAATAAAAAATAGGTTACTTTCATTGCGAGAACAAATGAAAACATTTTATGTATTAATATATAAGAGTTGCGTTAAGAATTTTACATGAAAATCATATAAATCAGCTGGATAACCTAGTTGATTCATAGACTCATCACAGTTTGAGATTACTTTGATGCCTGGATAGTAGTGTTTTATCGCATTGTAGAACTTGGCGTAGTTCTCTGGTCAATAAAAAAAATGGTGAGTATATTATATATCTATGAATCTAAAAGAGCAAGGTAACACTTGTAAACTCTTTTGGTAGGCTCGTACTAGAGAAAAAAAGAGGACAAAAAAATATTAAAAATGCCAGTGGAAATTGTTGAAGAATTTATTAAATCATATAAGAACTAATCAAGGACAGATAATCTTGGAAATTTAGAAGAGATCATTAATGAATTGACATCATGATTAATGATAAAGTTTGCT
This sequence comes from Pistacia integerrima, assembly GCA_026225825.1. Classification (NCBI taxonomy): domain Eukaryota; kingdom Viridiplantae; phylum Streptophyta; class Magnoliopsida; order Sapindales; family Anacardiaceae; genus Pistacia; species Pistacia integerrima. The sequence continues at coordinate 25,951,556 of CM047739.1, forward strand.
AAGCATATTTTACTTCAAAGTTTAAATTCATAGACGAGAGTTTAATGTAAGATAAATGACCCTTAGATTAATTAGTAAGAATTTACAAACAAATCGCATTCCTTCTCAATAGATAGCTATAATTATTCAATCATAGACAAAAGCTCTTTCATATACTAAAAGTTTAATTCAGTTACCATTATCATGATGCACTTTCTAGTCATTTAATTAACTAAAATTAAGTGACTCAAAAGAGTATAAATAAACGAAAACAAAAGAATTGAGTTAGAACAATATGCAAACCTTTATAAGCAGTTTTTTCAAAAGAGAAGCATTCTTCATTTCCAACCGCAACATATCTTAAGTCAAAAGGTTTAGGGTGTCTCATTGCAGCTCGTACAGTCCCCCATTTAGAGCTTGGGTCACCTATAGCAAACTCAATGCCATCAAGAGCTTCCTGTAATTAAAACAAACAATATACATTAATATATATATCCTTTCAATAAAAAAATATCAGCTTTGGAAAAAATTTACAAGGTTAAGTTTAGCTTAACAATATAGGGGAAAAACAAAAAGTAATTTATATCATAGGAGAGGTGCTACCATAATCAATTACCCATATCAAGTTGAAATTAAAGAGAAAATATATTAAATAGTATTTATACTATTAAAATTAAAAAAAAAAAAAAAAAAAAAAGCCTCTTTAGTATTTCATATGTTTTGTGGGCTTATGTCCAGTATCTTAAAAAAATTGTAAAATGGCATATGCAATATTTAAGTCACAATTGAGACCCTTGATTCTACATTTAGACTTGAAAAATGAAGCAACTTAATGTCAATACTGTTACCAAAGCCCCCCTTCCTTTATGGGGGAAAACCACAAAGAAAAGCTTTCAATCACGGATAAATGAAGCAACTATAAATCAATAAAGTTGATAAGATCCAAACATCAATAATTCTTTTAAACGAATGTAAGATCAGAAATCCCCAAAGATATATAATTGATAACATCCAAACATCCATAGTTCTTTTCAATGAATATCACATCACAAAACCCCAAGAAAGAAAAATTGGCACTAACTCACATGATACATGGAAGTCCATTTGGTTTTTATCTCTATTAAAAATAAAAACTGGCACTAATTAAATATAGAGTCAACAAACAAACAAAATTTGTTATTACTTGTTTGTCATCTGATATTAACAAAAAGAAGTAGGACTATATGTGATCACATCAACTGCAATTGCATTTGTAGCTTTTAAACGAAAGTATATTTGATTAGACCAATGATCATACAAACAATCAAGGCAACAATATTGAAAACATACTTGCACAAAAAGTGAGACATTAGAGGCTTTTTCTTGACCCAAATTGCTCATTCCTGCAAAATTTATAAAATATATAAGTGAAAAATAAATCAACCACATAGGCCACTTGGAGGAAAAAAACAAGTATATCCATAATTACCATTATTAAACACCCATATCGGCAATGCACCAAGATCTTCGGATAGCTGCACAAACAAGAATTAAACTTTTACTTTATTTATCTACTTAAAGGAGTATAAGTGAAATTCTTTGAAGTACTAAGAACAAAAATACAATTTCTCCTCCAGATAAGACACAAATACTTACCTGAAGAAACTCAAAATAGCCAAGTCCATCATCCGTCCAATAGTTCCATGCATCATTAAAATGCCCAGGTCTCTCCTCCCAAGGTCCAACGGTGTCTTTCCAGCGAAAGGCATTTCTTAAAAGAACTCCTCCAACAAAATTGCCACCTGATGTAACATAATAAGAAAATAAGGCATTATTCATATTTGAATTTCTGGGCAATGAATATAACTACAGTTACCGAACACAAATAAAGAGATTAAGATAGGTAAGGAGCAGGCATTCGATAAAGCCAGTCAAAGGAAATATGCGGTGAACTCTAGAAATTTTTATATTTGCTTACCTGGACAAGATTCAAGCCAAAGCTAATTTAGTATATAAACGAAACATCATATTAAAAACTTTTGAAACAACTTATATCCTCAAGGCATAGAATCAGATCAGAACGTTAAAAATGTCCAATCCATTAAAAATATTAAAGGATTAAATCTGTCTCAAGAGTTGAAATTCTATTTCACGTAACAACCCAGCCAACCTATGCCTTTTTCACACAATAGAAACTAGAAAAGAATAAATCTAACTACAAGAATAGTACTCCTTCACTTTCGTTTGCGTTTGTTTCAAGTTATCAGCATTTGTTTTATTAAATGACAAATTATGAATTTAAATTGTATATCTTACAACATTAAAGATCAATTTTATATAACACATGTACGTATGTAAAGCATTCAGTATAACGAAATGAATGAAGTGTAATGCAAACAATTTATATTTACAAGGAACTCTTACAAATTGAACAATGATATCCGACCTTTTATCCATTACAAGAACCTCTAAAACTTTGGTTTAAGAAAACCATTTGGAAGAAAAAGTTATGAACCCACACAAAGACGAATGAGTAAATAAACTATATTTGTTTAAATAAAGGCATTAATAGATAACAACTTAATATAAAATAGATAGCATAAAGGCATTAATAGAAAACAAGTTGAATTAAAATACATTTTTATGGCAACTCCAAATATTAATATAAGAAACACAATATCAATCGCAAACGCCAAAATGAAAGACAAGGTTTTCTAATCTGATATTTTAACATGAAACAACTTCACTTGCGCAAAGAAGCGTCTACACCAATAAATCTATATATACCTGGAAATCTTAGGAATCGAGGTTTGATATTTGCAATCATTTCATAAAGATCATTTCTAAAGCCATGCCCCTGCGACAGGATACAGAAAGTCTTAGATACATGTGGAAGGTAATTACTAGTTATAAGTAATAAGAAGAAACGCATTGAAAAAATTATGTTCAAACAAAAGCAAAAGCCCTACATGCAAAGTTTACATTTATCATTCAGCTTCAAAAGACAAATTAGAAGTTCGTTTTGAAACAATAGTTAACTCCATCCTAGCCCAATCAAAGCTATTTATAAAAAAAAAAAAAAAAAAGAAACCAGGAGCACTGAAATTTTAAGGAAGATTGCATGTTGAATTTCTTTTGTAATTACCTTGTGTGTGTCCAAGGGGATGGCAGAGACCTGATCAATCCACATTACCCCCTTCTTTGAAGTCTTCAGTTGAAGTCTTGCATTTGGATTTGTTTCTTCAGCTTCCAGCAAAGTTTCCATCTTTGTCCAATTTGAGACATCACGAGCGGAAGCACTGCAATGAAATCAAATTAAACTCTAAAATATAAATAAACAAAAATCTTTGCAGAAGAAAATTAAGCAAATTAATTATAATGCTCACATGAGATTGGTAATGGCCAGCGTCCGCAATCCATCCGAGCTCGTTAAAGATACTGATATATTAACTGAGGTCAATGAGCGGAGGTAAAAGACAATTTTGTAAATCTTCCCTTGTTTAATGTCCTACAAGAAAGAGAATAAAATAATTAATATTTCAGATTTAAAACAGCATATTCAAATTCATTTACTTTTTTGTGTAATTAAGATAAACTATTTCTTACCATTCCCCAGAATCCTGGGTTATAGACACCAACTCCTCCAACAGGACACGTATCACCATCACAAAGCACCTCCATTCGAAGTGCAATCTTATTCCGCTTGAAGCATGATGATCGGTCAGTTGAAACAATTATGGATGATTCATCCCCGATAAGAGACCAAGGGTGGATATTCAAGGATTTGTTTTGTCTTACAGCTTCAAAACCTTAAATAAACATCTCATTAAAACCTTAATATATATAAATATCCAAACAAATTGTAAAATATAAACCCCCAAAAAAAATTGTGTAGCTTATGCTTTGATACATTATGGGCTTTTTAAAGACATTTCATGCAACATGTCTGAGAAATTTAGAGAAACCTAAGAAATTGAAAGAGAGAAAGCAGAGAATTAAGAAATTGAAAGAGAGAAAGCAAATAACAACCTCTGATGTTTATATACACTGTTACAAGTACACGCTGACAATCCAGCATGTAACTTAGCTACCAAACATCAAATATATAGATAGAAGAACAAAGAATGACCTCTGTTGCTCACAAGCTCTGCCCACAATCCACCAGCACCGGCATGATTGATCTCCTGGAGAAAAACACAGTAATATGGATAGTTAGTTTCTTTAAGTACCTTGCCTTACTTTTTCTCCCTTATGTCTTTAATAAATTAATTAGTAGCAGCGTGTAAGTTTATGTGCAAGTCTACCAACATGAATGGGATTAAAAAAAAATATAAAAAAAGTTAACATTAAAACAAAATTACTCCAAGTGCAAGTTAACAATAAACTACCTCAAAGAATATTCCAAAGAATGTTTCAGGAATCTGTCTGCCTCCAGAAGCATTAACAACCAATTCTGCTTTCTGATTTCTATTGGAAACCGAAGCCACTCCACAGAAGAAAAACAACAAAATAACAGCGCAATACACCTTGTTGGGAGCCATGCCTAACAAACCATGCATAGTAAAGGTTACATTTTGTTCACTTAACATGAAAAGGAATGCAAAAAACAACATTACCATCTTCTTAGACAAAACAGCTAATTCATACATCAAGTTAAAATAAGTAAAGCATCGAATAATTCATAGATTAAGCTAAAACCAAGTCAAATTCCCTTTCTAACTCCCGTATCAATGAAATCAGGTAACTTCTCAACATAAACCCATGGAATACCCAAAAAAACAAAAAACAAAAGAAGTTCTGGATGCTACCTCTTCTATATCCCTCTCTTCTCAAGCACTGTATTACAAAACTAATTAAAATGATGTATATGTAATAAAATACAAATACTTCTGTTTGTTGGTATTAGTTAGAAGGGAGAAGGGAAGATGTAGAGGAGGGAGAGATGAGTACTGTTGTTGTTTAAATTTTTTAATGAGAAGAGAAGGAAGAGAAGATGAAGATGGAGTGAGGTGAGGTGAGTCTTTTTTATATAAAAAACACTCTTCACGGGCGTGCTCTGCTCTTGTATACTTTCTGTTTTTATTCTTAAGAATTAGACATCCAACTACTTACTATTACTGAAACAAGTGAAGAAAATTGCTGAGGGAATATTACTCAACCCCCGAGGTATACCTCAATTAATGAATCCCCACTAGTTTCAGAATCAGACAGAGGTTTTGTGATGATCTTTCTTTGCATACAAAAGGTTTTGTGGTTAACTTAAAAGAGTAGCAGTAGAAGAGACAGAGAGGTTTTGCATTAAAAGAGTGTATTTTCCAATTTCATGCATGAGAAGGAGACACCCACTAACATATAATACAACAAAAATATCCCTTTACCTTGTTATTTTATCTATATGTAAAGTAGTATTTGTTGGCACATCATCCATCCACCATAAATGTAATTTTACCTCTGAGCTACTCGGTTGCCTTATTAAGCAAGGACCCCAAAATATCACTACTTCCATCTTTTGTTCCTATAAGTAACAACCAATTATATAACCATAAGATCAAGAAAATCGCTCCAAATAATTACTACCCTAAATTAAATACAACAACAAATGAATTCTATGTAATTTGGAGAGATATTATCAATCAGAGACAATGTTTTTTTAAAAAGACGAGTTTTAAAATGCACAAAAAAGTCATGTTTAGTGCTGATAGAAAAAAGTCTAAAAGATTCATATAGCTAATATATTTATTTTATAAATGTAACTTAAGTTTAGAATTTTAAATTTTATAAAATAAAATAAAAAGATAAATAAATCAATAAAACATCGACTATCTAAACGTCAGACTCTATAATCACTTTACAGAAGTTAAATTAGAAGATTAATTTGTTTTTTCTTTTTATTATTTTTTCCCTTCCTCTCTTCTCTCTTCTCTCACTTTCGCTTTCCCTTTACTTCAACTCCATCAGAAAACGCAGACCCAAGACCTACAAAACCCACACCAACACCCACTTGCACAGCTAAGCAAAGATTTGATATATTTGGGTAACATAGAGTTATTACTAACGTCAACTGCCCATCGTTTTCCAAACTTAAAAGATTTGATTTGATGGATATGAGAATAATTATAGGTCCCACTTAAATATTTTTGCTTGATATCATGAATTGAAACAGCAAGATAAATTCCCGTTTTACAGTCATATGTCATCTTTTATTAATTTCATGTCTCAATTGGAGACAATTATTGCTTCTATTATCCACTAATAAAAACTTGGAGACAATTATTTTAAGACTCCAGCTAGATGATGTAGAAGTCTTTTCCTATAAGTACAAATGATATTACAGTTCTCCTAATGGGAAATTTGAAATGCAGATAAAATTAATTTAAAAGGAAACAAGATAATAGAGTGGGCATTACCAAAGCTGGCGTAATATTGATTATTATTTCAACATCACTGCAGGAAATATCATAAATTGACGAGATGGATGATGCACATGGAAATTTATCAAAACTGTACAATTATTTCCTTGAAAAAGGAAAAATTATATTGCAATCAAATATATACATACATCCAATAAAGAGTTGAGATTCAAGTTGTAATTAAAAAACTACCCACCCACCACGATTTAAAACAAACCTTCAAAACATTTAGTTTATAGTATTATACACTATTTTTGGATAGTATCACCAAACCCATCACTTTAGACTCTAGCTATTTTTGCCGATGAACATTGAAGGTTAGTGCCCATATTTATAAAATATAAACTCATCTCACAATAGATGTTGACCAAGAATTATTTCAAAAATTAACAGTCTAAGAATGCTCCTAAAAGTCTCGTAAATGAATAAAAATCGAAAACATTTCGATCTAAGAGTGCAGCTTTTTAATGTATGCATGTATTTAAAAGCTCTGCAAATTATTAAATTGTTGTATTATCATTTATGGACATGGAAATATCATATATTGACGAGATGGGTGATGAGTTATAAATTAAAGACCCATTAAGTACAACTACACCTGGCAGCAGTTGTTGCCGTATGAAAAAAATTATTTTAAGACTCCAGCTAGATGATGCCGAAGTCTTTTCCTATAACTACAAATGATATTACTTCTATTGGGGAATTTGAAATGCAGATAAAATTAATTTAAAAGGAAACAAGATAATAAAGTGGGCATTACCAAAGCCGGTGTATTGGTTATTGTTTCAACATCACTGCAGGAAATAAATTAAATAATCCTTTGTAGCTTTGTCAGATTAAGTTTATATACAAAATTAGAAAAGTGATGCACATTGAAATTTGTCAAAACTGTACATTTATTTCCTTAAAAAAGGAAAAATGACATTGCACTTAAATATATAGTTATATACATACATTCAATAAAGAGTTGAGATTCAAGAAGTTGTACTAAAAAACTACCCACCACCATTTAAAACAAACCTTCCAGACCTTTAAGATATGCTTGGGAGTTTTTTTTCCACTGGTTTTAAGGGTTTTTAATTAAACTGGTTTTGAGGTGTTTTTAAATCATTACTTGCCAGATTTTTTATACACTGGTTTTGATTGGCTCAAAAACCCCCTAGAACCAGTGTAGTATATTTTTTAAGGGTTTACAAAACAACCCAAATTGGGGTGTTTTGGTTCGTTTTAAAATTTTATTCCACAAATATCCTATCTACTATAAAACTATCCCAATTACATCCAAAAAAAAATAAAAATAAATCATATTATGCACGTCTTTCCATATTAAATATAAAACAATTTTAAGCAATCATAAAAAATAAAAAAAAAATTAAAATCTCATTTCTAGATGCTTTCTTGGAGAAGTAGAGTTAAAATTTTTCAATCATTCCATATGCTGCAAAGAATGATAAGAAGACTTTACCACATTTGAAGTTATAAAATACTAATAAGTAGAAAACAAATAAAGAACTCTTACCTTATAATTGAAAAAACAAAACTCTAAAGTACTGGTTAGAGTTGGGGTATTTTTATGCGTATATATGTAAATTTATCATTTTAAAAAACTGTTAGAACTGCTAGAAAATAAACTTCTAATCACAGGTTGGGTGTTTTAAAAACCGCTACTAAAAACCTCTCAAAACTGCTACGATAGTTTACCCTCAAAACTGCTACAGTGGTTTACCCTCATAACCGCTACCATAAAACTCCCAAGCGGACCCTTAGTTTATATTATTATAAGCTGTTTTTTGATAATATAACTAAACCCACTTACATATTTTGGATGTAATTTTTTTCTATTGTAGTTTATAGTTAGCTTGTCGCGGAAAATAATTTATAATGAAAGGAACTCACCAAAAGAATGGGTATAATAATAATTTATATACTTGGTTAATTTGTTATTATTTTATAGAAGTTAAATTAATAGAATAGTTTGTTTTTTCTTTTAGTATGTTTTCCCTTCCTCTCTTCTCTCACTTTCTCTTTTCCTTCCTTCAACTCCATCAGAGACCTACAAAACCAGCCGCACCTAAACCCACGCTAACACCCACCTGCACAGCCAAGCAAAGATTTTGTCTTTTTTCTGATTATGATAATAAAGTGGGCGTTACCAAAGCTGGTGTATTGATTATTATTTCAACATCACTGCAAGAAATAACATAAATTGATGAGTTGGGTGATGCTGATGCTGATGCTGATTTGTCTGTACATTTATTTCCTTAAAAAATGAAAAATTATATTGCAGTTACATATATACATAACATTCAATAAAGGGTTGAGATTCAAGAAGTTGTACCAAAAAACTACCCACCAGCATTTAAAACAAATCTTCCATACATTTAGTTTATATTATTATACACTGTTTTTTTTTATAATATCATTAAACCTACTTACGTATTTTGGATGTAATTTTTTCTATTGTAGATTATAGTTAGATGGTCGTGGAAAATAATTTATTATGAAAGGAACTCACCAAAAGAATGGGTATAATAATAATTTATATACTTGGTTAATTTGTTATTATTAAATCATGATACAAAACTAACCTTATTTGTTGCTTTATTTAATTTACAAATACTTGTAAATACAAGCTTTTTATTAATGTTAAAAAAAAAGGGATATGAGAGAAAAATATATGAGTTAAATTTTGGGAGAATGACCTTTTCCCACCCAACGTTTGGCAAAACAACACTTTCCCACCCGTCAAATTTCAAAATGACACATTCCCACCCTTTGTCAGGTTTTGTTAGTATTTTTTGTTAATATTTGACTAAAAATACGAAAATACCCTTAAATTGTTTATTTTTTAATTAGTTTATTATAAATTAAAATTTAGTTAAGTTAAAATCTTTACTCGATTATTTATTAGTTTAAGTGTAAAGATATCTTTTTTTTCCTTTGTTTATTTAATTAATTAGGAATATTGATTTTCTATGTTAATTAGTAAAAATGAAAAATATTATAAATTTAGTAGATTATTGAATAATAGTGATGGGATATTGATGAAATTATAAATAAATAAATATTAAGATTATTTAACTTTAAACAATTTCATGGCATTATTCTTAACCTGTTAGGTGGGATTAACTATTTTTTCTTTTTTGAATTTTTAATATTTGACTTTTTGGCTAATTAAAAAATTATAAAGTCAAATATTTAAGGGTATTTTCGTCCTTTTAGTAAAATATTAACGAAAAATATAACAGAACCTAACGAAGGGTGAAAAAGTGTAATTTTGAAACTTGAAGGGTGGGAAATGTCGTTTCACAAAACCTTGGGTGGAAAAATGTCATCCTCCCTTAAATTTTCTTTATTAATGGGTCCTTTAAAAGATCAATAGAGGATCATATCATAACATCCAGCATTGATAAAGATTTTGGGTGAAACCTTATACTTATCCATGCAAGCGTTAAGACATTGAGCCGTTGTACAATTCTTGAGAAAAGGTAAGTGAGAATCACAATTATCAACCTTTGTTTGTGCTTCATCAAACATTATACCTAAAAATTACAATTATCATGTCAACTATAGCTGTAAAATATATAGAGTAATAATACATATTATTGACCTAAAATAACTAATATAGACCTACCAAATAACTAATATAAATGATACGTACAAGTCCTAAAACACTTATAAATATGAGTGGACAAGGAATTATAAGTTCTAAAACACTTGCTAATTAAGTTGAATTGAAGAATTTCACTCCAAATCCTAAAACACTTGGATTGTGGAATGCAATAGAGAAAATTCGGCCCAAGCAAGTTCCAAGGAGGGAGAGAGTCCAAACATTTCAGCTCAAACCATTCCAAGCCCAAGCTCAACAAAAAAAGCTCAAACCCACCAAGAAAGAAGCCCAAGTGTTGAAGTGGTCCAATCTGACCCAAGTCTCATTCCAAAGGGGAAGGTCTACATGAACCCTTATTGGATCCATTTGCATGATTCTCAAGGTCCAAACTCTTACACCCATATTAGTAGACTTAATTAGGGTCATTGATTAAGTTTTGATCTAATGAAGTATGCTTATTTCAACTAATGGGATGGTTGAAGACATAGATCATAGAATTAGGGAATCATGTCTCTTTTGCATTAAATAGGCATAGTCTTACTGTTTGAATGAATGGCTTGTAATATTAGTTAATTTAATTCATTTTAATGTATTTGTTAATTACTTGTTTATCCTTGTATTTATCTATATAATGACAACTATTTTCATTGTAATATTTAGCTTATGAAATATATGAAAATTGGTTTATCCATTTGAGAGAAAACTTTTGTGTTCTTTGTTTGTGCATTATTTATCCAAGTCTTGGCAAGGGGATTTGGTGATGAATCAATTCAAGTTGGTGAAGCAATCCTTTATGCTTGAAGTGTTTCTACTTGTCTTGGTCCAAAATTGCAAGTAAGTGTGAGATTGTTCTTGTTTTGTATTTGGCCGAATTTTAACTTGGATTTATGGCATGTTGTATTGTTGAATTGGTTGGAAATTTATCAATAGACCTACCATGCTGACATATATATGATTCATTTTATTAAAATCACATTAGCATATAAATGAATCAAACATTAGAGCTATAGTTAAAAGATGAAAAAACATTATATTCAATAAAATATCTATATAATTCATTTTATAAAATCATCTTATTAGTAAATCAATTAAACATTATCTGTAAATAATTAAAAATAATGAAAAATACAAAACTTAATTCATAATATTAAGAAGAATACATTACCTGATAACATAATCAACAAGAAGAAGAAAAAAAAAGCATTGAAAGTTTGGTGATCCTCATTGGTTTTTCTTTTATGTGATTATTTTACTCTCTAAAGTTATAGCCCGTAAGCAACAAACGAAGTTAATATATATAGTAACATTTACTGGAAACTTCAGTTTCATTACCATTTTACTTCATTCAACAATTAATTAAAATGTTAACATTTAAAATATGAATCACATTAATATTATAATAAAATGGTAAATTAATTTAATGTACCCAAGTTAGAATTGGTATTAATTGTTCTAATAGCATCAAATTTAACTGTCACAATAAAATCATGCATGTGAATGTATATATATTTTAACAACATCAGATTTATATTACCTAAACGGGAATGAGATTGCGTTAGATGTATACATTCTTGCTTTAATTGTTTCTAAGTTGATCAAAAGCTATTATATTATAATATTTTATATAAATAGTATTTAATGATTAAGGGTAAGAGTGAGATAGGGGTTTAATAATTTTTTTTTCTTTCTATCAACTTCAAGCTGAAAATAATTTACAACCATTCCATGGCCTCAATGCAAATCTCTACGAGCTTTGCTAATGTTTTTGGTTTCCTTGTATTGGAAATTATATGCACTATTAGAAGTTTGATATCTCTGATGGCAATGACTTATGATTATTATGTACAGATAAGAAATTAATTTTAATAAACAGTAAATAAAATTAGGACGAAGGGACTCAATATCTTTTGATGCTTTTGTTTATCAATTTATGTAAAGAGAGTCTAAGACATGAAGCCTTCATCAATTGAGTTAGCCTTTACTCTTTACCTCAATTTTCTCTTAAGAATGTCTATACAAATTTATTCTGATTCTTGTATGAATCCATAGGGGATTTATGGATTATTGTATATCTCCCGGGTTTAGATAATTTTCTCATAAAACACATCCAAGCTGTACTATATATAAAATTATTAAAAAAAATTAAAAAAAAAAGTAATACATTAACCATGTGTATAATTAACAATCTGTACTATAAAAAATTAGATAAAACGACATATTCTTACCCAAAGTTTGGTGAAATCCTAAGTTGGTACCCTTGGACGTATGTTAGTAGATCGCCGCCTCTAATAATGCTTTGGCGCACATTAACAGACATCACCCATAGCGTTTTTCGCCCTTTTTCGACGATTCTTTCACCTAAAATCACTCTTGTCATCACCATTCGAACCCCCATCGTCCCATCTACAAAACCTTACCTTTCACAACCTCTCACCACTCGCTGATCGTCAGCCCCAACATGCAACTATTTTTTGTTGGTTTTCGGCCGCTTTGAGCGGCGACAACCCCAACCACCACCACCATTTAACTCCTTGGATCCCCCCCTACAAAACCCCTAACCTTCCCAACCACAATAGCTCATCGTTTGTCACCCACCATTTCGCCAAAAACGTGACAAACATGAACCTCTCGGTCGATGAATGGCGACTAAACGATTGGTGGGGAATAGAGGTGGCGGTGGGCCATGCAATGCTGTGCCTAAAAATTCAAGACTTATCATACCGTGGGCTGTGCCATGTCAAGGCCTACAAAAATTCGTGCCCTATCATGTCATGCTAGCCTGCCAAATTTGAAGGCACATGGCATGACATGATATATAGCGAGCCATGCCTTGGGCCGTGCTGTGGGCCAGCCCACCTGCTTTGTAAAAATATTTAATTTTAATATTAATAATTTATGGTAATTTTGATTTATTATTAATAATTATTATAAAAATATTTTATATTTTATATTTAGTGACATTTTGTATTTATATTAATTAAAAAAATGTACAATCACTATGAAATATAATTAAATAATGAGACATTGAAATATTAATTGAATTTCAACACTTTGTATTACTTATAAGTTATAATTATAAATTACAAATACAAACATAGAAATTAGGATTAAGAATTATTATACATTTTCATTTTCATTAATTTCTAAATTCTTAAAATCTTCAAATATATCTTCAAAAACACATTTTTTTTATTTTTCGTATCGTGCCATGCTAGCCCACATGCCTCTTTTAAAGGTCCACGGTACGACCCACATATTTTCATGTCGTGTTTTTTTTTCATGCAATGCCTTGCTGTGGCATGTTTTTTTCGTGTCATGTCGTGGGTCGGCACGGCCCACCATCGGCTCTAGTGGGGACATAAGGGTTTTGTGTGGTTGGAGACGTTGATTGCAATGGAGGTGTCCAATTGGATTTTTACCACCAAAATCCAGCGAAGAATAAGGAAACCCTAAACCTAATGACATTATCGATCAGAGGGGCCATTGAGTCGAGAACCAGAGGGGTTTTAGATAGTAGACTACGGGGAAGGTGATGGAGGTGACCAAGGGGTTCAACGCAATCGGAAACAATCCAGATTGGGCAAAAATCGAGAGGGTGTGCAGTTGCCAAGGATGTTATTGAAGTAATATGAAAATAAAATAGTAAAGTAATAATTGTACTAATTTAGGGGTTAAAACGTAATTTATTTATTTATTTGTTAAGGGCATTATGGTAGTTTCATCCACTGTAACCTAAAAATTGTTAATAGTGTTACTTTAAGGGTGAGAATCTGGAATAAATGCAACCAGAGGTACCAACTTAGGATTTCACCAAACCTCAGGTGGGAATATGTCGTTTACTCTTTTATATAATATATGAGGTAGAAGCATATTGCATGACCTTTAACTACCTTTTAAAATAAAAAATTAAAAAGGATCAAATTCTAAACTAAACTGATTAGAGAGATTCTGAGAACCAAGAAGAGAACATGGAGATGAAGATGTAAGATGCTCCTTTGCACATGATACGGCACCGCACAAAGCAAGTTTTATTTTATGTGGGATGGAACGGGCCAGGCCTCTTTGCCAGTTATTATCCCGCAAAATATAATTCACTTGATACACTTGTTATCCATTCTTAAATAGATAATTAAAATTTTATTATTTGAATTATTAAACCACTTGAAACTTGTAAATATTTTCACTCCATAGCATTCATTTTACCCTTAAATTTACACCTTCATTCACTTTTCATCTTCTCTCCACCACTTCTCATTACTAATGGCTTCATCCCAAATTCTCAACAACCGTTATAAAATCAGTGAAACTATTCCCTCCACCACCACGACGCCGCCCTTCCCCACCACCAAACATAAACCCGCGAACAGAAGCATTTTCCACTGTAGCCCCTCTTATTCTAACCATTACCATAATCTTTTTTATTTCTCAAGGTGGTGGAAAGTCATATGGTGATTGTGAAGGTGGTTAGTTTAGTTTAGTTTGGAGAAAGGGAGAATTTTATATAATATATGAGGTAGGAGCATATTGCATGACCGAACTACCTTTTAAAATGATAAATGTATCATCAAATGTAGTAGTATTAATACATAATAAAGTGAGGATGTGTTAAATAATATATATTATGTAAATAAAGTTATGACCAGTGTTTTAAAACCCGACACAGTTCAACTGGGACTTGGGGCCTTTACTGGGTCGGGTTACCAATTTTATTGTTCATGGCAAACCTTAGAAATTAGGACAACGGTCGAAAAACAATTGGTGGCTAAGATGTTTGGGGTTTTGAAGAAGAAATGCCTGTGAGTCGAAAGGTGGTGACAAAAGTGATTTATGGTGAGTGAAACGACCGAAAATCGTAAAAATAAATCAATGGCAATAGCCCGCTATTGCCAGCGATTGCGAGGCAAACAAGGGTAGGGTGAGATTGGTTTTGGTCAGGTGACTTAGGGGAGAGTTTTCATGGTGATGAGGTGTCTTGTCGATGCTGAAAATAGGCCCTATTTGGCATGGATTGTGTCGATGTTGGTGGTGTAATTTGGGATGTTTTTGCAAGATTTCAAACTTGTATTGTAGAGACTTATATTAATTTTTAGAGGTTTTTTTTTTTTTTTTGGATTTCAAACCTTTTACATGCTGATGTCACCGGTTTGACCCAACAGTCAAACTGGCTCAACCAGTCAACTGGAGACCTCACCACTTTGTCAGGTTTCACCCCGGGCCAGGTTTTAAAACCTTGGTGATGACGTATTAAATGATATAACTATGCCACGTAGGGTGACACTTGGATCGTGAAATTTGAGATTATCTTGACATAAATAGCATTAGCCTATATTTATATTCGGTTCATAATAGATGATTAATTGTTGAAACTAAGATGATTCTGTGCATATTTTGGTTTAGATGTTACCATGAATAGCAATGATTTAAAGTTAAATATGAGGCAGTTTCGTAACTTTCGCTTGATTGTTTAGATGTTACCATGAATAGCAATGATTTAAAGTTAAATGTGAGGCAGTTTCGTAACTTTCGCTTGATTGTTTACCATAAAAATTAAAAAGACATTACGTGTGTATTATTAACTACCATAATATATACCAACCATTAATGCTCCTGTATTTAAAAATAGAAATATTGTTAAACTCTAAAGACATAAATGCAAATCTGTCAATATAAATATATATATTTTGATCTATTACATAAAGGTCTCCCTATAGCCATAATTCTCCAAACACTTTTAAGAAGAAACAAAAAGCACAAAATGGTTTCTTTCAAAAGCTACTTCTTTCAGGCTTCAATTCTACTGGGGATGATGCTATTCGTTGCACCTTCATTAGCAAGGGCAAATGTGAAGGTGACAAAGGGTGTTATTAATGATATTTGTTCCAAGACACAAAATCCTTCTTTCTGCTTGGGGGTTCTTAATCAAATTCCTGGAGCAACTACTGCAGATCTTCCAGGTCTAGCCAAAATCACTATTGACTTGGCAAGTTCTAATTCTACAAAAACCCTTCAACTAATCAAATCATTAGTCCCAAAAGCAACTAATAGTAAACTTAAGGAGAGATACGGAACTTGCTCTGAGCATTATGATAATGCCATTGGTGACCTTGATGATGCTCAACAACACTTGAAAACTGGTGATCCAATGGGTGCCAATTTATCAGCTTCAGCTTCCATGGATGAAGTCGGCGATTGTGATGATGAATTAAAAGGGCTCCCAGCGGATCCTTCAGTTCTGAAGGGCAACCAAGACCTAAATAACATTTGTAGTATTATTTTGGTTATTGCTAACCTTATACCCCGTTGAAACATGTTTGTTTCTAACAAATTAGTAACTGTGAAATCAAATCATCAATACATTACTCCAAATGTATTCTGTCTTACTTAAATCCATATAAATACATCCCTAATATCCATCTTTGTGACTTTCATATTTTCTTACAGCCTTAGTAAGACACCAATTGCTCGAGTCATAGTGGTAGATGTATCCATCAAGTATGGATTTAATAAAGTTTTAAGAGCAGTTTGCAATCAATAACTTCAAATATTTTTTTTCTCTATTAATATTATGTGCAGACTCCACCTAGTCATTCATTTAGCAATAACGATTTTGTGCAATGTGTTCACCAGAATAAGTTAATATCTCAACAACACATTGGATCAGCATCAGCCTTAATTATGAATAACTTTGGAGATCAAAAGTGGAAGCAAGCATATACTGATTGAACACATGGATAATAAGGGGCCCAGATGACCAATATCTTTCATCAACATAGTTCAATTGATAATCTAAAAACATTCCAAAAGCTGTATTGGAAAGAAAGAGACAGAATTTGAGAGTATCTATTTATTCTCTTAAATTTAGATTTACAGCACAATGTATTTCACCATCATCAGCATTACATTTATATGATTCTCCAATCTTATTCAAGATAATGGACCTAATATCCAGGGCTAACAAAAGCAAGACAGTTGATGAATGCATTACCAGTACAATTCAGGAACGCAAAGTAGTAGGTTTGTAGTCTATCACTAGAACTTTATCCAAATGGGACAGGAACAAGTTTGCAAATTCAACATGCGCCGGATGAGCTATATACTCTGCAACACCCTCTGTGCTCTCAAAGGTAGATTCAAAGATACGAGTGAAACCTTGATGCAGATTCTCAATACTCACATCCCTGCCCCTGTTGCAACACATAACAAAATGGCAAAAAGGTGAAGATTTTTTAACTCAGGTACCAAAACCACACTAAGTTATTGTTAACATCACAATTTTCCAGAAATTGTGTAGATCCAGACAAGTATATTATAAGCGTAATTTGTTAAACAACTATAAGGGCAGGCTGGCAGAATACGACTACTACAATGAGCCACTAGGACTCAAGATTTGCATCAAAACATGCTTATGAAAAGGTTAAGAGACAAATAACCAGAGGTTTGGTAAATTCTTCACAGAATGTAAAGTGCAATGCTTTTAAATCCCAAAAAGAGTATTCTAATCTTTCAATAAGGCGCCATTAAAAACACTATAGCAGGATTTTCCAAAACACAGAAACCCCATAACCCATATAAACAGTAAGCTAAACAAGATCGCATATTGAGTGTTTATCATATTACTATTGAAAATACTTCATGGGTTCGACGAGATTGACAAGCTTAGCATAGCCTTTGATGAGCTGATCAATTTCTTCTGATTTTACCTCGTCTTTGAACCTCGCAAGTAAAATGTGCTTCACCACTCCTTTAGCCTCTTCCATTTCCTAATGTGCTTCGTACATTAAAAAATAAATAAATAAATAATTTGTCAAGCATAATGTTAGGTGTAAATGACTTGGTGTTGAAATGGTAGGTGGGACGTGGACATCATTTTTATAGAGCCGACGATGTATTCCCACCGAGGTTTATTGAAATCTCAAATTGATACTCTTGATTACATTTGTTCTTGATTTCTATCTTTAAAGTAACGATGTTTTCTTTATTTTAACAGATCCCAACAATTCACTATAGCGGAGCGCACGTTAGCACGCTAAAATGCGTTGAAGCTTTCTTTGGCATAAAGTGGACACATTTTAGCAAAAAGCGGCTCATGTTGGTAGTGTTCAAGCCGACCGTTTTTTGCTTTTTTTGACTAATTTTGAAGTCTAAAATCACTTCCGAAACCATCGTTGGACTCCCTACAACCTCTTTTACAAAACTCATACCTCCACTTGCAAACCTCAGTCATTATTTTCGACCACCTCTAACAGTCAATAATGATATTAGTTTAAAGGTGAGAATTTGAAATAAATACAACTAGAGGTATCAACTTAGAATTTCGTCAATCCTCAAGTGAGAATATGTCTTTTACACTCCGTTTTGCTACTTTTTTTTATTTTGTATTTGACTTAATCATCGGAGGGGGCACACTAGTAAAAACCATATGGCCTCTTTAACGTTAGCAAATCTTTGTGTAAGTGATTGCAGGATCCGTAGAAATCTCCTAGTTTGAGCAAATCTCCTATTGACATTCACATACCTCTCCGCAACAACTTCTGCCTGAGTCATTATTTTTTCGCTCAAACAATGATAATTAATTGTTAGAAATATTGGCGCAATTGGTGAGGCCATCATGATCAGCTCAGCCAGCTCAACAAGATGATCAATTATACTGTCAAAAACTTGTATATCACATTCGAAGCCATGAGTTAGCGAGATAGATTTAATATTTTAGCTCATTAAATTAATTCTATTAGACTACAACCTCAGATTAAAACCAGTAATCCAAATTAAACCAGTAAATATTAAAATAAAGAATAGTGAAAAAAAATAAAAAAATAAAAACTTTTTTTATCTTACTGAGGTTGTGATTGCAGGAGTTTTGTCACTGCTTCTTGCACAATTAATTCCTGTGTTCAAGATTCTTCATTATATCTGAAGTATTCAGACCCACATTAGAATTTGCCTAATATAATCTAAGGATATTGCACACTCGTAATCTCAACAAAATGTTTGAAAGAAAAACTTGAGAAAATTGAGTTTAATTAGTTATAGTCCTAATGTAAAAGAACTTTATATTTAACAAAATTATGGTTGGCTTTATAAATTACAAACTTTATGTTATAAATCCACTGTTGTAAAAAAATTTTGGACAGCTGAACTTTGAAAAATAAAACATCTTAATATTTTTTTTATTTGAAATAAAAACCGGGGTAGGGGTACTTTCAAGTTTCAACCATATGCCCCTCTATCCATCCGGCCACAAGTTGGTGGTTAAACATTTTAATATTTGATTTGCATGTAGCAAAAAAAACATATAAATAATTAATTACAATATCATAAGATATTGACAACTTTATTAATTAATTACATTCCTTATAAGTTTCCCAAAGGAAATTTGGCTTGAAATAATTATATTTTTGCGATATTGAAATGTTATTTGGAAAAGTGAATTTTTTTGTCAATTTTTGCATGACTTGTTTTATTTGATTATCAATATCTTCCTTCCCAAGATAATAACTTATTTCCTATTTGACGTTTATACTAAGATATTTTTTTGCCATATATTTGGCATTACCTTTTATGGCATCAAAACCTTCATATAATATAATAAAACACGAGAATGGGGGTCCAAATATATAAGGGAATGTGGATAATAATATTGTACTTGATATATGATATCTCTACTTAATCAATATCAAAATATTCTTATAGCTTTTCTCCTTTTAATTATTCCTTTGAGTTTCGGATCCGAATATGCATCTTTGCTTTCTCTTTAGCCTTCTCAACTGATGATATATGATTTTCTGAGACCACAATTTTCCCAAGAATTCACTCACAAAAACTAACCACAAATGAAAACCAAATATTGCCACTTAATTTTTTCATTTCATTTCCATGTTGTTACAACTTATAAAGTTGAAAATTAAGTCCTACGCATTTATAACTTACATAACTTATTTATGTATATTGTATAGTACATTGGCTATATATATTATAAAGAGTAAACGACATATTCCCATTCGAGGTTTGGTGAAATCTTAAGTAGGTACCCTTGGTTGCATTCATTCTAGATTCACACCCTTAAAGTGACAAAAAAGTGTTTGATTTAACGGTGAATGGGTAAATTGGTCATTTTTATAGGAGGCAACGCATATTAACAAACATTACCCTCAGCTTTTTTCGCCCTTTTTCGGTGATTCTTTCACCCAAAAGCACCCTTGTCACCACCATTCGAACCCCCATCCTTCTCTCTACAAAACCTTTCCCTTCACAACCCCTCATCACTCACCGATTGCCAACCACGGCAGCCGTGACATGCAATTATTTTTTTCTGGTTTTTGGCCATTTTGAGCGGCTACAACCCCAACCACCACCACCGTTTGACTCCTCACATCCCTCCTAAAAAATCCCTATCCTTCCCGACCACGACAACTTACAATTTGCCGTCTACCACTTCACCAAAAACGTGACGAACACAAACCTCTT
This sequence comes from Pistacia integerrima, assembly GCA_026225825.1. Lineage (NCBI taxonomy): Eukaryota > Viridiplantae > Streptophyta > Magnoliopsida > Sapindales > Anacardiaceae > Pistacia > Pistacia integerrima. The sequence goes on from CM047739.1 coordinate 25,971,998, forward strand.
GGCTGGCAAATGGCAACTAAATAGTTGGTGGGGACATAGGGGTTTTATAGAGTTGGAGACGTTGGTTGAAGTGGTGGTGTTTAATTGGATTTTTACCGTCGAAATCCAGCGAAAAACAAGGAAACCCTAAACCAAACTGTACCGGTGATCAGAGGAGCTAATGAGTTGGGAACCAAAGGGGTTTAGACGACGGACTATGTGAAAGGTGATAAAGGTGACCAGGGGGTTCAACACCATCAGAAATAGCCCAGATCGAGCAAAAATCGACAGGGTGCACAACCACTGAATGTGTTATTGAAATAATTTAAAAATAAAATAGTAAATTTATAATTGTATTAATTTATTTATTAAGGGCATTATGATAATTACACTGTTTGTAACCTAAAAATTGCTAGCAGTATTTACTTTAAGGGTGAGAATTGGAATAAATGTAATCAGGGGTACTAACTTAGGATTTCGCCAAATCTCAGGTGGGAATAGGTCGTTTACTCATAAAATTATAATACAAGTAAGCATGTTTAATAGTTTGATCTACGTTAAAAATGAAGTACATGTAAGCATGCCAAAGTCTTAATGAGTGAGGTGATAAATAGCAAATTGTTTACAAATACATCAACAAAATTGTCTATACAACCTGGATAGATCATTATTACACATGTTGAAACTATTATTGTTTGTTTAATCAAAGTTTGACAGAAAACAGGGGAATAGAAATAGAAGAGCTTTGTTTTGCTTTGTTTGTTCTCTGTTTTTATAGATAAAAATGTTTGTAGGATATATAAAATCTCATTGTTATTGTTCACACTTCCAAATGGTTCCCTTGAATTCTTGAAAGCAAATATATGATATATCTTTACATCACTGGAAATATATGATATATCTATGAGTAATACTATGCATCCAACTGAGTCATACAAACAGATGAAAAGCAAATGATAGAGTAGTTATTTTTACATAACTTTTGTACAATTTTTATGTGTCTATATGACTCAATTATGATCAAAACATTATTGTATATTTAAACACAGAAATATTGAGATTTGGGCTTTGAGGATGTTTTGTTTGCTGAAACAGGCCTATTTCAATTCGGCCCATTTCATTATCCCCTGCTCCCTCTCGCAGCTCCTACACTCTCTTCCACTTCGCGAGGCAGTTTATTAAAACAACCTCTCAAGTTTGAATTTAATTAAAAAGCTATCAAGTTTTAAAGTTTTAACTAAATAGTCATATTATTGATTAAGGGTAATTAAACTTGATTAGTGCTTAATTATGATTAAAGAAGTATTATGTAATCTTTTAAAAATTATACTATATTCCCAAAAAACCTGAAATTCTTGCAAACAAACCCAAACAGCTTATTCTTCCTCCTGCCATTAACGCATCTCCACCTTGGTTGCTATTTCTTCTTAGCTTCGTCTACATCTTCTTCTTCGTCTGCATCTTCTTCTTCGTCTACATCTTCTTCTTCCTCCTTCCTGTACATCTTCTTCTTCCTCATTCCTTTATATTTTCTTGTTCCTCTGCCATTAACACTTTCTTCTTCCTCCACCATTAACATCTTCTCCGGAAAAGATCCCCCTCCTCCTCCTCCTGACATTTTGTGTAAGTATGTGTATCTCCTTTTTACATTTTATATTTAGATTTACAAAGATTTAATAATGGATGGGGTTTGGGTTATGATTTTGATTTAGTTGTTTAGGTTGTTGGGTTGTGTTTGATGTAATGCAAGTTGAAAGAAGTGAAATTTGTTGAAAATTTGTTCTGGGTATGATGGATCGATTTTAGGTGGAGATGACTGAAAATGTGTTCTAGTTACGATGGATCGCTTAAGCGATCTGGTGTATCGCTTAAGCGATCTGGTAGGTCTGGTAATGTAGCAGATAGATCACTTAAGCGATCAGGTATGTGGCATAAGATCACTTAAGCGATCTGGTTAAAGTCTGATGTATGGGAGCAGATCGCTTAAGCGATCAGTAAATAGCATAAGATCGCTTAAGCGATACATTAGACCAAATATGCGAATGTGCAGATTCTTTTTAAAATATTTGAACCCTTAGTACAGCATTTAAGAATATTGTTTTTCTTGCATTATAGGTAGTTGGCTATTATTATACATGGGACAAGTTGTTTTGGGTGTTGAATATTTTGGTGAGTGGGTGGAGGAAGAAAGTAGGTGGAAGTGGATTGGGAAGAGTAAAGAAGTTATACCAATTGCTATGAGCACAGAGGTTAGTTTTGATGAGTAGATTGATGAAATAATTAGAAGAGGTAATTTGAGTTGCTCGCGTAGTGATATAGTTGTGAAGTATGTTTTAAGCAGAGCTCCTAAAAATTATAAGGTACCTCCTGCTATATTAAAGTCGGATGAAAGTGTGAAGTTATATATGATTGATATGGCCGATAATGGTTCGAGGCCGATTTTAAGGGTTTCTTATGTAGAAAAACCGTTGGAAGTTGGTTCCAAGGAAGGGGATAACGAGGATGTAGGCGGAGATTTGCCTGGTTTTAATTTGAAGTACGAGGCCATTGATTTGTTAGCTAAAAAATCAAGAGTAGACGGTGAATTGGGTGGTGAGGAGGACACTATAGAAGAGGTTGGTGATGAGGGACAGAATGAAAATGTTGAGGAGGAGGACCCCGTAGATGTTCCCACAGATGTAGAGATTCCTTTAAATACAGATTATGCAGAAGGCGTAGATTGTGAGGAAGAGAACACTATGGTCGTTTATGTAGGTTTAGAGGGGGCAATTGGAGCTAGTAGTGAATCAGCTCATGTCTTTACGGATGGATCGGAGTTGCGCATAGGGTATTTATTTGACAACAAAGAGGAAGTGGTGAAGAAGCTAAAACTTGTTGCTGTGAAAGGTAATTTTGAGTTCATTACCAAAAAGTCAAATTCATTGGCTGTGACGGTTGCATGTCGTGACCGAAAGTGCAAGTAGCGGGTTTATTGTAGAAGGTTGGCGGAGTCGGAAAAGTTTATTCTTAGCACATATACCCATGAGCACACATGTGGTTTGGAACATATTTCAGGTGAGCATCAACAAGCGTTCGCTGATGTTACAATTTGTCAAAAGTCAGTTCGTCGAAGGGAAAGGTCCATCTCCTAAAGACATTCAGAGACTTGTGCGCACAGAGTTGGGATGTGCTGTTAGTTACTGGAAATGCTAGAAAGGGAGACAACATGCACAAGATTTTGTGAGGGGCACACCGGAGCACGGGTACGCAGTATTAGAAGCGTACCATTATATGCTTGAGTTGACAAACCAAGGTAGCAAGACGGCTTTGAAGTGGGACAGGAATATGATGTTTAAATATTTTTTTGTTGCTTATGGTTCTGCTATAAGGGGTTTTGTAAACATGAGAAAGGTGTTGGCTGTTGATGGTTGCTTTCTAACGGGAAAGTATGGAGGTACATTGTTGGTGGCCACTGCACAGGACAAAGAGAATCACACATATCCTATTGCATGGTGTGTGGTTGACTCTGAGAATGACAAGTCGTGGACTTGGTTTTTTCAAGCAGTTACGTACGATAGTGCCTGACAATGACGAGTTGTGCATAATATCCGATAGGCACAACTCTATAAAGAAGGGGATTGCCACTATTTAGCGTTAAGCATATCACGGATTTTGTATGAGGCACCTTGGTGAGAACATAAAACAAAAGTTTAAGTGTGCTGGCCTCCTTCAGACATACTATATGGCAGCAAAAGCTTATCGGGTTGATGAGTTCGAGGAGCACTTCCAAGAAATCCGAATCAAGGATGTTAGAGTTGCTAAGTATCTTGAGCATGATGTTGGTTTCGAGAGATGGAGTAGAGCTTACTTTCCTGGAAGAAGGTTTGATGTCATAACCACGAACATGGCTAAGTCCATAAATTCGAAGTTGTTAATAGAAAGAGAGTTTCCAATAGTTACACTTTTTGATGCAATCCAGAGGACATTGTCGCGGTGGTTCCATGAGCGTCGTACGCAGTCAGATAATTTTACTACAACCCTTGTTCCGTCAACTGAAAAGTTATTGCAAGAACATATGGAACTATCAAATGCACTGTTTGCCTATCCTCTTAATGCTCAAGAGTTTATTGTGCGCGGCTATGGTCCGGATGCCCTAGTTAAACTTGTTACAAAAACTTGCAGCTGTAAAGTGCTTGACATTCAACGTTTAACTTGTCCTCATGCACTAGCAGCACTGAAACACCAACGGAAGCCGAATTTTGGTTCAAGAATTTACATAGAACTTTGCTCCCCTTTCTATATGACAGATCATTACATGCTAGCATATTCAGAAACGATATATCCGGTGCCTCCAGAAGAGCATTGGGTAGTGCCGCCAGAGGTGGCTAACATTATCCTCCAGCCGCCATTCAAGAAGACACCAAAGGGGAGAAAAAGGGTTAAGCATATTCCATCAGCCTTTGAGGTTTCCCGGAAGATGAATAAGTGCTCGATTTGCAAGCAACCTGGCCACAGGAGAAGCAATTGCCAGAAGTAATTAGGTTCGAAGAAAGATGAAATTGAGGGAGTTACGAAGGGCAACCGTTGATGAGTTATTGTTTTCAATTATTGATGTTTTAAATTTTATTGTTACCTTTAATAAATTATCCTTTATATTGTGTATTCTTATTACATGGTCTAAATATTTGTTGGTGATTTTAGTTTGGAATTAGGTTGTCAAATTGAGGAAAAAGTATGGAATTAATACGTGTTGGTAATTTTAGTTTGTCAAAATTAGGAGAAAAGATGCACGATCGCTTAGCGATCTGTGTATCGCCTAAGCGATCCTGTTACGAAAACACTTTGTCGCTTAAGTGATCCACGATCGACCACGGATGTGGCGAAAAGGCCAGACGATCCGCCAGAACTGGTCATAGACGAACGAAAAAGTCCAGATCTTGCCGTCTACGACAGCCAAATATATGGCCGTCGTTGTCGGTCAACGATGGCCAACATTTGGCCGTCGTTGGATCTCAAAGCCCTCGGACATTTCATTGAAAGTCCATGACGGCAAGATGTGGCCTTTTCCGGCCACATCCACGGTGGATCTGGCCGGAAAAGGTCACAATTGGACATTATTGGCCATTTTCGATCGTTTGTTGTTGTCGACAGTAGCCAAAATCGGGAAGTTGGGTGGGTGGGGGTGTTTTTATTAATTTTTAAACTTTTTGGTATTAATGAAATTAATTCACTTAATGGGTCGAAAATTAATTAAAAATATACTAATATTTCCTAAATAATTAAGCAAACAAATATAAAAATATATTGAACGAATCGTAAACCCCATATGTTTAGCATAGCCGTAAACAGGTTCACTGAATGAATCGTAAACTCTATAGGTTTCATACTGACGTGTAAAAGAACTATATATTTAATATAAATGTAATAACGGAACAGGTGCTCGAATCGTAAACCCTATAGGTTTCATACTGACGTGTAAAAGAACTATATGTTTAATATAAATGTAATAACGGAACAGGTGCTCTGAACAAATCGTAAACCCTATAGGTTTCATACTGACGTGTAAAAGAACTATATGTTTAATATAAATGTAATAACGGAACAGGTGCTCTGAACGAATCGTAAACCCTATAGGTTTCATACTGACGTGTAAAAGAACTATATGTTTAATATAAATGTCATAACAGAACAGGTGCTCTGAACGAATCGTAAACCCTATAGGTTTCATATTGACGTGTAAAAGAACTATATGTTTAATATAAATGTAATAACGGAACAGGTGCTCTAAACGAATCGCTTAAGCGATCTTTTCCGAGCGTAATGACAATCGCCCTAAACTATGATCGCTTAAGCGACCCATTTATATCGCTTACGCGATTCTTCCTAAAAGACACATGGTCGCTTAAGCGATCTTTTCCAAGGCAGAATGACATCTGCCCAGACTATGATCGCTTAAGCGACCCATTTATATCGCTTAAGCGATTCTTCCTAAAAGACACATGGTCGCTTAAGCGATTTATGATCGCTTAAGCGATCTTTTCCGAGGCAGAATGACATCTGCCCAGACTATGATCGCTTAAGCGACCCATTTATATCGCTTAAGAGATTCTTCCTGAAAGACACATGGTCGCTTAAGCGATCTTTTCCGAGGCAGAATGACATCTGCCCAGACTATGATCGCTTAAGCGACCTTACGTATTGCTTAAACGATTCTTTCTAAAATGACATCTGCCCAGACCTTGGTCGCTTAAGCGATCGTTTCCGGAAAAGTCTTGGTCGTTTAAGAGAGATATATGGACAAACAAAAATATCTTATATGGACACACCATACATAGTAAATTGAAACTGCTAATGAATTATCTTATATTGATATACAAAAATATATCCCAAATATCGAATCCAATTCTTTACAATGATCACACCATACATAGTAATTTACAATTTCCTATACACTGCCTTTAATTTAGTTTTTGATGCCAAAGAGTTTAGAATCCACAGTGAATGGTATCAGGGCAGTCCATGCTTGAAAAGATGCCTATGACATCATTCTTCCCGATGCTTTCTGGCTCTGCACTAGCATCCAACAAATTCAAGATGATATCTACAAGGGCGGCTAATATGGTGCCTCGGTTGACTTTCTATGGAGATTGACCATTCCATCTTTCATAAACTACAAGTCAAAAAAATCAATGTCAGCAGATGAAGTTATATGGTTTAGAATAAATACAATCAACTCAAAAAACCCAAGTATGAACATCAACATCACATAAACTACAAAATTCAGCGTCCAACTTTCATACCCTTTGATTGGGTTCTGGTCACTCAAAACGGATCCATCTGCCCATGAAAGCAATGACACCGCTCCCGACAGTCTCTCATTGTTTTGTCATTCAAGCTATCCATCGGGCTGTTGGTCATGTCGAACTGAATAAATTTCAAGGCATATGCCCCACATTCAGTGCCACAATAGGAAGCAGACATTAGCATTATAATAAACTTATAGAACAATTGTATTATGTAAGTTAGTTTTAAACAAAATTTACCTTGACTCATTTATTGGGTAGGTAGAGCGGTGAATTGGCCACTTTCCGGTTAGTACCTGATCACCCAAGTGCCTAAACATCCCGCTATCACGCAACAGCCACGGGAACAACCTGGACAGTGGGTCCAACTCGACCTCCAACTGCTTGTCTCGACAAATGGTTGGGTTGCAGTCAAGGATCTTCAGAAACCCCTCCTCTAGATGCGCAACGATTGCTATCCAGTGCATCTGTTTGACAAGGATGATGCAGTACACTCTTTTAACAAAGGCCCAACCGTGGCTATATTTGGGCCGATCCCCCTTACGTACTGCATAATCCTATCATCAAACCGGAAATCATCGTGGATGCAACCGATACCGTCAGCGCCAATCGTTTTCGCTTCGGTCCTTTTACTACACCACTAGCAACGACATTTTTAATTAAAGTGCGATATGCTGAAACAAGAGTTTGCCCAAACGCCACATCGGTGATAACATAGTCAGGATACAACAGATCACCATCACTAGTCTCTCGTAGCCTCATCAGTGCCAATATCTCATCGATGTGCTACATCAAATAAAAACAATAAGATAAGTATGGAAAACACAGGCAAAAATAAGGAAAATTAAGTGAAAATAACTCACCGAGTCCTCAAGCCACGTCCCCCATCGTCAACAACTTCAACGAAACCATTCCCTGGGGATAATCCCCTGTCTTACACTTTATATGGCCATCACTTCCTGATCCATTGTAATAGGCATAAAAGAGTTTTTTCTTTTCCTCTATTGGCCTATACAAATCGACATTTGAGTCCAATTTCCCTTCCCCACTTTCTCCCCCTTCCTCCATTTTTACATCCCCGCTTCCTTCGCCTTCCACCTCCCCCTCTTTCATTATCACCGCCCCACTTCCACCACCAACCTCCTCAACCTCCTCCATTTCTGGTTGTTCCTCCATTTGTTTCTTCATTTTCTTCTTCTTTACCTGTGTCACTACCATATAAGGCGATTTCACAAACTTGCTCTTTCGGCTCTCTCTTTTCAAGCCAGTTTGCACTTCAACCGCCTTTAATTCTCCACCAACTTCCTCCTCCATTGTACCAACTTTGCCCTCCATTGTACCTATTTTCTCTCCCAGCCCTAGTTAGTAAATTCGCGTATAAAACGCGAATTCTTGTATTCTATAAGCACAACCGAATTATACACAAATTATATGCCTTAGCCGTATAATTCGCGTATAATTCCCGTATTTTTTGGCCGTATTTTTAAAAATAAAATTTTGTTATTTACTGAGCCAAAACGACGTCGTTTTAGGTGAAATTTGATCAAAACGATGTCGTTTTATGCTCAGTCTCTTAAGCGCGATGTCAGGCTCTTTTTGGCGCCTTTTCTTCCCTTTTATGCGCTCGCTTCCTTTCTCTTTCCTTCTTTTGGCGCCCTTTCTTTCTTTTGGTGCCCTCTTCTTTCTTCTATTTTTTTATGCCCTCTTTCTCTCTTCTTCTCTTTTTTGGCGTCTCTACCTCTTCCTCTTCAACTATTCTTCAACAAACACCACTGTTCGTCTTATCTTCTTCTTCTTCAACTTAAAAGACAAATAAAATTATTTATTTTATTTAATAATTGGTCACTTCTATAATATTTGTAATAATAAACTAAAATATTATAATTAAAAAAGATATAAATCATACACCTATAAAGAAAAATAGAGAATAATTAATTCAATGATCATAAAAAAAATACTAAAATCAGGATTAATATTACCGTATTTTTCAAAACGTATTATTGACAATATACCGTATTAAACCCGTATATACCCGTACCGTATTTTTCCCGTATCCGAATTTTAAGGCCGAATTTTTATAAACGTATTTTTCACCATTTGCTGTATCATTCCCGTAAAATTCCCGTACCCTTTTTTTACCGTACCCGTATTTACTAACTATGCTCCCAGCTTATCCACTTTCTCCTCCACCCTTTTCATTGTTTCTTCCATCTTGTCAAACCTTGCATAAATGGTTGTTGTAAAACTCTCAAACAGGCCGTTTATGAGGTCAACAACCTCATTCTCCCCACGCTGATGTCTCGGCAAAGCGGTACTTGTTGTACTGGTTTGCTGAGGCATACGAACCTCTTCCTCCCTCTTCTCCTCCTCATCCTCGGCCCCCCGAGCTTCATTATCCTCAGCATCAACGACATTGTCAAGCAATGGCCCTACAACTGCCATCACATACGTGACCCCTTTTAGGTCCCGCATCAGGCGGTCTATCTGTTCATCCCTTTCATCCTCCATTGCTCTGAAAGATGTCACATAGTCCTCTTCCGCTTCATCCCCAATAGCGGTCAGAAAGGGTCGGACGACTCCCTGCAATAAGAAATAAAAATCAATCAGATTGAAGCAAAATAAAAAAGCAACTGCATATTCAAAAGCTTAATCCTTTAATCTTACCCCAGCTGCTTGAATCTCAATCTCTAATTGGCCATAATCCCAATGGTTACAGCTCCCGACATGCCACCACAACATCCTAGGAAATTGTTGTTATACATCCAAATTGTTGCTCCTCCGCGCCCCCATAGCGAAGACAGGGGATGGCCTCGTACATCAAAGCCTACATTGTAAAAAAATAGTCCATGTCATTATTCAAACACACATATTATAAAAAATATAACAGAGCTATTAATATTTACCCGCATTGCCTATGGGAAGCCAAACAAATTATACGTGCTTGGTTTAGCCTTCGCCCCATTTGACATGCTTTAACGCTATGTCCGGTTTTTTCTGCTCTTGATGGTTCGCTCAAATGATATCCTGTCCCCTACGTATAAGAATTAAAGAACT
>CM047739.1:25981912-26034621 GCA_026225825.1 Pistacia integerrima
GTTAATAGAGAAAAAGAAGAGGAGTGATTATTTGTAACAAGCTAAGCTGTAAACTAGTACAATGCATGCATAATAACAATAGAAAATTTGGGCTCAAAAACTTCCTTTTCATTATAAGTCATATGTCTTTTATACACAAAGAGTATGGTTTACAAAAAGTCATTTTAAAAGACAAAACAGGGGAAACAGTGTAGCTATTGCTCCTCGCTTGCCGACGCCCCTCTGACTGCATCATCACCTAGATCCTGCATCCACAAAGGAAAATAACGGGGTGAGCACAAAATAATGCTCAGTAAGTAAAACTCTTTATCTGTTTATCCCCGTATGTATTACTCTTAATTCTTTCCTTATACTATTTTTGCTTCTATTTCTGTTTCTACTAAACGTCATGGCCTCATCTTACCGGAGGTACGGCCGGATGGTGTTCACACAGTACCATCTCACTCTCCATGACTATCGGGTGGGATTCACACAGTACCAACCCGTTCTTAGTGACTACCGAGTGGAGATCACAAAACACCTACCCGATTTTCGTAGCTAGCGGGTGGAGACCACATAGCACCTACCCGTTCCTCATTACTTTCGGGTAACGATCACCAAGCATTAACCCGTTCCTAATCACTGTCGGGTGATGATCACAAAGCATCAACCCACTTCTAATAAATGTCGGGTGATGATCACAAAGCATCAACCCCTTTCTAATAACTAACCGGGTGATGATCACAAAGCATCCACCTGTTTCTACTACTTATCGGGTGATGATCACAAAACATCAACCCATTTCTAATGGCTAGTCGAGTGATGATCACAAAGCATCCACCCGATTCTCATAACTGTCAGGTGATGGTCACAAAGCATCAACCCATTTCTAATACTCTTCTCATTCATTCTATTCTAGCACTTCTCATTCTCTCTACCCTTAAAGTAGTTGCATCCCCCAAGTTCTCTACTCATAGAGTAAGTGCATACACAAAGTTTCCTACTCTTTCTTAGGTCACTTCTCAATGCACAATTAATGCTTATGGATGGTTCATCTCTACTAATGCACTTATGAGATGCCAACATGCAATGTTGCAAGAATTAAGGTTCATTACTCATACTCAAACCTCTATTAGGCATTTCATCAAACAACTCAAGTGCATAATAAAACTCTACTATAACAATAATTCTAAATCTTTCTCTAACCATCCAAAATGGGGAGAAACCCCCTCACATAGCCACAATTCCTGCCAAAGAAAGACACTTCCAAAAAGGATTTCTCAATATCCTTTAATTCAATCTCAAACTACCTTTCCAAACCACATGTCATTTCTTATATTTGCAATGTATAAACAACCACAAAGCACTAGAAATCTCTATTTAAGCCTCAATAACATGGCATATAACATGTATAACACATACATACATCATTGCTATCAAAACCCTAATCAAGAAAATTCTCAAATCTTAACTTGGGTTAGGGTTTACTTACCTTGTTATGGAGAGATTTCACTAACTCTTCCTTTCACTTGATAAGCTTGACTTTTTCTCTACTCTTAAACAAATGAACAAAAACCCTCAATAATCAAATATATACTAAAACTCACAAAGCTTCACAACCAAAGTAAGAATCCTTACCTTAGAATGCCTTAGGTTGATTTTCTACCCCAAATCACTCCAAAAGCCCTTTAAAGCTCCTTGATCAAAAGAAAGAGAAGTTGAGAGGAAGCAAGAGAAGAGAGAGGCGTTGGAGAAGAAGAATGAAGGGTTTTGAAATGTCTTAATTCCTTTTAATGAAATTTATACACAAGCCTTCCCATTTTGCCCTTACTCTTCTTTGGGAATTCTATCTATATCCTTTGATTTATTACAAACACACCCCCATAGCAACATATTCTCCATGAAAAATCCTTTCAATTTACTCCCCACTTTTCCTGCTAATTAGGGGTAGAATGGTCAAATTGCCCCTAGGGAACAAAATATCTAAAACTTAACAACTTTTTGATTGGCACGTCGCCGCGGCGAGGAATCCTCTGTCGCCACGGCGAAACTGTCCAGCAGCTTTCCCCCGTGGCTACAACGCCTCTTCGCCACGGCGAAGATTCTTCTTCGCCCCGGCGAAGACTGAAACACGAAACTTCTTCTATTTTCCACCAATTTCAGGGCAAGTATTCAACATAACACTCAATCAAAGGTCAACCAAACAATATTACCAAGAAACCAACTCAAATAAGAGCAAAAGAAGAAACAATAACTACATACCTCAAGTGGGGCGTTACAACGGCGAAGCTGAGGGCACTGGTAAGGGTGTATGAGAGAATGCTGAAGGGTGAAGCCGGAGAGAAGGATGAACAAGTGGAAGAAGTGACATGTAAGATGATAGTTGGAAGAGGGGTTGGTAAAGTTTTGGAGAAGATTAAGAGTGAGAGTGGAGGTGGTACCCAAGTCAAGGTTTTAGCCAAAGATCAAATACCGGGTTCAGGTTCGGGTTATGATGAATTGATTCATGTGAAGTGGTTTAAAACTCTGTTATAATAATGTTTCTTTGCTTTTAAGCTGCAGGGGAGGTTATATTTGTGACATGAAACTTTAGGGATTTTGTCGGAGATTTGAATAAATATTGAAAAAGAACAATATTGGGGTTCTTTAGAAATCAAGAAGTTTCGGTTGTTTTAGGAAGTGAAAAGATAATAGGATTCAATAATATGAAAGGATGGCAATTTAATGAAGCTAATAAACTATAGTTTTCACCTAACTTGTGGAGGTATATGAACATATCAATTTGTTACTTTAGTTTCAGGCATGTGTTAGGAGGAAGGTTTTATCGGAGTTCTATGAGTTGACAGAAGGTGGATGTTTGGATGGGTTTAAGGTGATTCTTGGCAACAATTGATGATAAACCCTGTACTTAAAAAATTCCTCATAAGGTAGAATGACCTCTAGTTATCGACTTTATAAGGAAAAAGAGAATGGTTAATTGGACTTGCTGTGTTGTCATTTTTATGTATTGCATGATTTGTCATGTTACTTAATTCTATGTACTTGAATTTCGTAATGTTATTATTCTAGCCGTTATGGTATATTATGTGGACATCTGGTTTTGCAGATAACAGGAAGCTTTCCAACTGTAAGGAAAGCCCTCTCGTCTATTTCAAGTTGTGGTCAAGATAGCCCTAGAGAAGATGCAGCCAACAGTAATGTAACAAAACCTCCAGGGATGATGCACCATTGAAATCCTATGCCGGCATTAGTGGAGCCATTTCATCAGAGAGGTTATGCTCCTGGTTTTCATTTGAGGGGTTATTTTTCTGGTCTAGGGCCAGAGATTGTTGGAGCACACAACAGGATGTATTTTGAAGAGGATGTTGTCTTTAAGTTGTTGTGCCATCTCGACAAGTTGGCAGTTTGATAGGGGAAGGTGGCTCTATAGTTCGGACTTTTCAAAATGAAACTGGTGCATCAATCAAGATTGGAGATGTTGTGCCCAACTCAGATGAGTGGGTGGTTTTGATATCTGCACGAGAGGTATGGGAACTTAATAGTCTCTGAATTATACTCCTTTAGTACTCTGTGGAGAGATGTAATATTCTTTTATTTTCGCTAATTAGGGAGCTTTTCGTGTTTGATTACTAATGCAAAAACTTTTGGAACTTTGGGCTGAATTTCTGGTAAATTAAATGGGAATTTTGTCATGGTCAGAATATTAAGCTATTAATCAAGTCTTCAAAACTGTTCCTGCATGATATCTTTCTTTGTTGCTCTCTAGGCATGACTTTGTTCATTGGTTTAGTCTTTGAGGAGTTAGGACGTTATTGTACCATTGCCCTCATTTGGTGGTTTGTGGATTATTTTTGGTGGGTGTGATTGGGAGTTGTGGATCTAATCTGTCATCCAACATATCACACTTAGATTTCTAATGTAGCCAGTCCAGATGATGTTATACCGAACTTAGATTTCTTTGAGCATCAAAAAAATTTTCATATAACATCATGTCATCATTGTTGAAATTTTAAATGATTGAAATACCTAATAATATTTCATTTTGAATCTAAAGTATAATTTTGTGTTCCTTAATTTTTCTGTATTGTTTCACCTGTTGCAGAATTTCGTGCAGAGACACTCTCCTGCTTAGGATGCTGTTATGCATGTGCATTCTAGAATTGCTCAGATTGGATTTGAACCTGGTAATGCTATTGTTGCTCAGCTTCTTGTACACTCACAACTGATTGGTTGTTTGTTGGGTAGAGGAGGCTACATGATTTCTGAGATGAGAGATACTGGTGCTAGTATACGTGTATTTCCAAGGGAACAAGCTCCAAAATGTGGTTCTCCTAATGATGAAGTTGTTCAGGTGATTAATTTTTATGGGCATCATTCTGCTAGTTGTTTAGTTATTAGTTTTCAAGTGTTTAATAGTTGTGCTTACCTTTTTCCTTCATTGGGTTACATGAATACTCTACCACCACATAATAAATTCTGAGCTACTAGTTTTCCTTTTCTTTTGATCATATTGGATTGCTAGATTTATGTAAATGAAATCTTGTTATGACCATTTTTGGTGAACTAGCTTGTACCCTCATAGATTTGTGATTGTTTGGTTTTATCCCCTGGTTTATAGCATTTGCTGGCTGAAGTGAATGTGAATAATCTCATTTTTCTGTAACAGTGCTTGTGATATGACTGGATAAATAAAATTCATATCTTTGTTCTTTCATTTATGCTTAAATACCACCATTCTTCAAACAAATAGTCATGTTTGAATTGACTACTTTGGATGTTCATAGTCATACCTTGTGAACCAAGAAGAGTGGTTGTTGAATTGAGATCTCATGAGTGTCTTGGAAGCTCAGAAATTGTCAAGCATATATCTCCAATTTATCACATTCCTTTACAGTTAACTCTTTTAAGATTAGCCATTCTGAAATATGTAGAAACATAATGCCAAAGTCTTAATGATTGAGATGATAAATAGCAAATTGTTTACCAGTATATCAACTAAACTCTCTATGCAGCCTACATTGTTAGAGTAGATGCCCTAGAACCAATCAATTATAGTAGAATTAACTCTTTGTAATAATGTTCATTAATCAATAAAAGACATTTTATTCTATATCGCGTAAATCATTATTATTGCAATATATATTGATATATATATCTTTAGAATGGTAGAATCGTGATGAGGGTATCAAGTGTTTCAAATCTTGATAGTGAGAACCTTATGAGCACATATGGTGGCCATTCTAGAAACGTTCGTAGCCCTAGTATTATTCTAAAGTAAGGGCACAGATAATACGATAAGGCTATCATAGTGTTAAACGACTCTGTCAAAAGGCAGTGACGATCTCACTTGTCTAGGTTGTTTGGTGACAACTTGGTGCAACACATGGGTGCTTGCTGTAGGCGAATACACCACAGCAAGTTCACTAGACTGACCTAGTAGACGATTCCATATAGATGATAACCCTAGTGTCTATGGAACAAATTCTCTAACGAATGGTGGTGCATGTGATCCTTAGACTTAAGATCACCGAAGCGTCTTGTGCACAGATTGGTGTAGTTTGACACTAGCCTAACCCAGTTCTTTTTAAAGCTGTCAATACAGTAGTGATTGGCTGCATCAAGGAGTGTATCAAGACTATGATGGATTGACAGAGGATTCATCACTCTCAAGTACGAGAGAAGTTGAGGATTCATCACTCTCAAGTACGAGAGAAGTTATCTCACGGTGCAATTCAGTATATGGCAATGACACTAAAACCGTGGCCATAGTGAAATTGAGTTGTTGCTCTATCTAGTTTATAATATAGGTCATTGGTCTAGAAACTGAATACATAATATCGAGAGTAACCGAAGGTTGACACTATTTCTATGCCTTCGTCTCGTCGAGATAACGAATGATGAAAGAATCAAATTGCATGGTAACCATATCATTGACAGGTAGCTACTTTGTTGAATCTGAATCTATCGGGTGATCATGATGCCTTGCTAAGGGCTAATCTTGGTATGTGTATTAGTGAGATGATTAATTGGTGTTAATCGTGATACTATACATTGTCAGTATGATGAGGAGCCTATAGGTCACACATATAGAAGATAATTTAAGAGTCAGGAAGAAAGAAGGGTGTTTTCGTCTTTTTGGATGAAAATGTATTTTGGTAATTTCACAGTGCAATTAAATTTGCTGAAGTCGTAGCCTTTATTTAATTTGTTAGAAAAATTAAATAAGTGAAATTACGTTTAAATATGTGTTCGCATATATTTAAATATATTATCATTATTGTTAAATGTTAATATATATATTAAATATCTATTAATTGATTTTAATTAAGATAATGATGAATTAAAATAAATATCTAATTGGGAGTATTTGGAAACATGGGGTGTTTGGGTTGGAGCTCAAGCCTATTCTATATGGGAATAGGACAATTGAAATTTGACTATAAAAGAAAAAGTTTTAGTTGAAAAAATATGTGAGATTTTCATTCATCACTTTTTCATTATAAAGAAAAAACACACAGCCCCCAAAACTCCTCTTCCACGCCAGATTTTGGTTTAGCCAAGAATCAAAGTTTTCTTTGATTTTCTTCTTTGTTCTTAAGGCTAAAGAGGATCTAGCAAATCCCTATTTAATTCCTTGCAATTGTTTTCGTGTGGACTTCATCGGTTCGATCCTACACTTGGGTCGATAGCAAAATATGTTCAGAGATAACTTGGAGGAGCCTCCAAACGTGCGTATGATTTCTAAACTCTAGATTAATTTTCTGCAGATTCTTGTTTTTGATAAAAACTTTAAAACTGTACCCTAACTTGAGTAAAATAGGGTAAAATAGTAGATTTCTATAGTAACGATCCGTATTGTAATTAATTTTTGTTTTCGCTGCCTTAATGGATCATTTACTAATAGTGGTATCAGAGCCTAGGGTACCATATTTTATAGTTTTATGTGGATGGTTGATTACATGCATTTGATTGATGATATGTTGCCATAAAGAATCTGCATAAAATCTGGCTTAAAAACATGTTTTAAGAAATCAAGTAATCGATTAATTTTAATTTGTTGATGATCTGCAAGTTTGGAATATTGGGTGATGGATTTTTGTTGAGATCAGTGTGTATGATTGATTGCAAAATCCGTTTGGTGTGTTTCTGGTCATTGTTTAAACTGATCCGGAGCTACAGATCAGTGTACGCTCGCTGCGATGATATAACCCATCGTCACGTCGTGCGTGATTGGCTTTCATGCTGATTGTAAATTAGCGCTCGTCACGGCGATATAAACCATCGCCGTGGCAATATCTCCCTTAGGGAGACTGCATCGCAACGGCGGCCACCACCGCACGATATAACCCATCGCTGCGGTGATCGTCCTTAGGATGAATGTTGTACGAAATCGCCACGGCAAACGTACGTTAAGTGTGAACGTCAAGTTATCAACGCACGCTGCAGCGATCTAACTCATCGCCGCTGCGCTTCAAGTGCATAAGGGCCAGATTGTAAGGTTTTAAAACTTTTGGACCAAACGAAGATATGTAAATTGTCAGGGGATAATTAATAATTAACCCACCAATTTCAAAAATTGATTGTTCCTTATACATGAGCCTTAGACCTACGATGAATGTTTTAATTTTTGGGTATGTATGATTGTAATTTATTAAATAGGGCCTGCGTGTCCTGCCTTTCTCCTCTTCTCGATGTACATTCTCTTCTCATCTCATTCCCCTCGAATGTAAATCAAGGTTTCTAAATTTGTTGATGTAAAATTAGTTTGAGATTAATTTTATTGTAAATTTATAATGATGTTTTTGTAATGTACTTGAAGACGGATCAAGGAAGAGACGATCATACTTGAAGACTCAAGATTTTATTACAAGACCCCTAGGTGACTCACCGATTCCTTTAGGCTCGAGGAAATCGGTTTTAGTTGGGCCATGTATCAGCACTTTTAATATTTTGTTTAGAATGCATGTTAAGGTTGAATGTTTAATAACATACCAAACAATGTCATTCTAACAATGATAATAATTTGATGAGACATTAAATAACAAACCCCTCAACTAAAGGATATTAAGTCACGTAAGCCTTCCATCACCATGGTTTTAATCAAACCACTATTCGTCAAAACCTTGTTTGCCAAAGCGAATGGTACACTTCTACCAGTGGGAAGTTAAAATGCATTGGAGTTTTCCTTAATGGTGATGGGTCGACTTAAAATGACGATTTTGCTTGTTCACTAAAGCGAAGGTTGATAAACGCGTTATAGGAATGGTAGAGCAGTACACTTATTATGTGTATGTGGTGACATGTAGTGTCCACTCTACCGATACTGAGAATCACACTTGAGGACAACGGTTGGAGCCATTAGATTGTGTGATTGGCTTGTTAGCTTTTTCACATTTGAGGTTGATAGTAGGAGCTATCAACTGGTGTGGATTAAGTTTGTTGGCCTACCTAATCAACTCATTTTGACTTGTTCGCCAAAACGAAGATTTGAAATGGGCAAGATGGGATCTCAGTCCACTAGGAAAGCCAACGGGCTTTCCCGAGTTAATAGTAAGGGCTATTGACTTGAGTAAAATAGTGGGAGCATCGTTTAATAAAAGACCATATTAAACAATAATGAACTTTATAATGACTTTGTCTTTTCTGCAATTATAGATTCACCAAAATGAGCGTTATGAACATGCGACCGATAATAGAAAAAGATAACTGGTTGGATGGATCCAATTTCTCAGACTGGTATCGTAATCTTTGGATTATATTCAAGTCAGAAAAGAAATTGTATATCCTTGAAAAGCTATACATGGCTGAGCCTGATCTTGATGCCACTCAAGAAGTAAAGGATACTTATCAAAAGTTCCTTGATGATGCTGATAGCGTTCAATGCTTGATCTTAGTATCGATGACACCTATGTTGCAAAAGCAGCATGAGAATATGGACGCTGCTTCCATTATTCTACACCTCAAGGAGCTTTCGAAACAAATTCTCGACATGAGAGGTACAAGGTGTCGAAAGCACTATTTGGAAGTCGTCTGACTGAGGGAGCCCATGTTGGTCCTCATGTGCTCAAGATGATTGAGCACATAGAGAGGCTTGAGACTTTGGGATGTGGCTTGGATGTAGAATTACAAATGGATTTAATTCTGCAATCCTTGTCTGACTCTTATGCTCCGTTCATAATGAATTTCAATATGAACACGATGGAAAAAACCCTGTCAAAACTTTTAAACATGCTAAAGACTTCAGAACAGGACTTGAAGAAGTCCAAACTTGTTTTACTGGTTGATGCCAGTAAAAGTAATGGTAAGGGTAAGGGTAAGGGTAAGGCCAAGGCCAAGGCCAAACCCAAACCCAAGCCTAAAAGACATGTTGCTTTTGGTCCTGAGAGTGGCATAAGGAAGGGCAAGGTAGTCTGCTTTTTTTTGTGGCAAGCCTGGCCACTAGAGGAAACATTGCAAGGCTTTCCTCGCAAGCAAGAAGAAGTCAGAGGCTACGACTTCAGGTATGTTTATGATTGAGATTAACTTCTCCCCCTCAACATTTTGGGTCATTGACATAGGATGTGGTACTCACATTTGTACTGATATGCAGGGACTAAGGCAGAGTAGAGTGCTCACCAAGGGAGACGTGGACCTACAAGTTGAAAATGGAGCACATGTGGCTGCATTGGCTGTAGGGAATTATTGTTTATCTTTGCCTATGGGCTTGTTGTTGGAACTGCATAACTGTTATTACGTACCTTCTATTTCTCGAAATATTATTTCAGTATCCACTTTGGATAATATGGGGTATCATTTTGAGATATCTAATGGATTGTTGTCCTTTAGTTTGAATGGTATTCTATTTGGAAATGCAAGATTATATAATGGATTGTATGTTCTTGATTTAAACAATAAAGATATTCTCAATGTTGAAACCAAGATAGCTAAACATAGCGATCAAAACCAGACATACCTCTAGCACTGTAGATTAGGTCATGTTAATAAGAACTGCATTGTAAAACTTCAAAGGGATGGAGTTTTTGCCATTTTTGACTTTCAGTCATTTGAGGTATGCGAGTCATGGCTGTTAGGCAAGATGACCAAGTCTCATTTCACAGGACAAGGTGAAAGGGCTACCGAACTGTTATGCATCATCCATAGTGATGTATGTGGTCCACTAACAGTTGAAGCCAGGAGTGGATATTCATACTTCATCACATTTACTGATGATTTTAGTAGATATGGTTATATCTACCTTATGAGACATAAATCTGAAGCCATTGATAAGTTCAAAGAATTCAGGAATGAAGTACAGAATATGTAGGGCAAAAGTATTAAAGCTCTTCGGTCGGATCGAGGAGGTGAACACTTAAGCTCAAGGTTTTCAGAGTACCTGAAGGAATGCGGGATAGTATCACAACTCACCTTTCCTTATACACCCCAACACAATGGAGTGTCTGAAAGGAGGAATATGACCTTACTCGACATGGTTAGGTCCCTGATGAGTTTTAGGGATTTATCTAAATCGTTCTGGGGTTATGTCCTAGAGACTACGACTCACGTTTTGAACCGTGTGCCATCAAAGTCTGTAGATAAGACTCCATATGAACTATATGGAGTGGCTGAAAGCCCAACTTGTCTTATCTAAGGATTTGAGGTTGCGAAGCTTATATTAAGAAATTGACTTCAAACAAGCTGAGCCCAAAATCCTGTAAATGTATATTTGTGGGGTATCGAAAGGAGACAAAAGGATACTATTTCTACCACCCAGAAGAGCGCAAAATTTTTGTTGCTTGTTCTGGTGTCTTCCTAGAAAATGATTTTTTTCTAAGAAGAACTAGTGGGAGAAAAATAGAACTCGATGAAGTTCTAGAACCACAAAATATACTAGACGAAGGACGGGATGATGTGCCACAGGAAGTGGTTGAACATCATGAGGAGGTTAATCCACAACTAGTGGATCAAAGTGAACTATCTCAGGTAGCACAGGAGCTACGTAGATCTGGGAGAGTACTCCATAAACCCAAGAGATACAGTTATCTCGTAACTCAACATGGTGACGTACTAGTCTACCAAGATGATGAACCCAGAACCTATGAGGACGCTATATCGGATCCAGATTCTATTAAATGGCTTGAAGCCATGAAATCTGAGATGGACTTCATGTACCAGAACCAAGTGTGGTCTCTGGTGGAACCACTTGAAGGGGTAAAACCCATAGGGTGTAAATGGGTCTTCAAGAAGAAGACTGACATGGATGGCAAGATGCATACTTATAAGGCACGACTAGTTGCCAAAGGTTTCGAACAAATTCATGGTATTGACTATGAAGAAACCTTTTTGCCGGTTGCCATGATTAAATCCATCCGGATTATGCTTGCGATTGCTGCATATCATGGCTATGAGATTTGGCAAATAGATGTCAAAACAGCTTTTCTGAATGGAAACCTTAAGGAGGATGTGTATATGACATAACCTGATGGTTTCATTCTTGATGGGCAAGCTAATAGGGTATGCAAGTTGCAGATATCTATTTATGGACTCAAGCAAGCTTCAAGGAGCTAGAACATTCGTTTTGATGAAGCCGTGAAAGAATTCGGTTTTATCAAGAACGAAGATGAACCTTCTGTTTACAAGAAACTGATTGGGAGCGCAGTAGTATTCCTAGTGTTATATGTCAATGACATACTTCTAATCGGGAATGATATACCGAACTTGCAATCAGTAAAGACTTGGTTATCAAAGTGCTTCTCCATGAAGGACTTAAGGGAAGCAGCCTACATCCTTGAAATAAAGATCTATCGTGATAGATTGCGTAGGTTGCTTGGCCTAAGTCAAAGTGCATATATTGACAAAGTACTAAAAAGATTCAATATGGAAGAATCTAAGAAGGGATTTCTTCCGATGTCACATGGTGTTTATCTCTCTAAGGAATTGTGTCTTAGAACACAAGATGAGAGAGATAGGATGCAGAGGATCCCATATGCATCAGCAATTGGATCTATCATGTATGCCATGCTATGTACTCGGATGGATGTCTCATGTGCTTCAAGCACTTGTAGTAGATATCAATCGGATCTAGGTGAGCATCACTAAATGGCTGTCAAGAATATTCTTAAGTACCTGAAGAGGACTAAGGATATGTTTTTAGTTTATGGAGGGGAAGAGGAGCTCACTGTAAGAGGATACAATGATCCTAGTTTCCAAATGAACAAAGATGATTATCGATCGCAATCAGGGTTTGTATTTTGTCTCAATGGGGGTGCAGTGAGCTGGAAAAGCTCCAAGCAAAGCACTGTAGTGGACTCTATAATAGAGGCGGAGGCTGAGTATATTGCATTAGCAGATGCGGCCAAGAAGGCAGTCTGGATTAAGAAGTTCGTTACTGAACTTGGTGTGGTTCCCATAATTGTTGATCCTATAGACATCTATTGTGATAACAATGGAGCAATTGCTCAAGCCACGGAACCACATTCTCATTAGAAATCCAAACACATACTCAGACGATTCCATCTTATCAGAGAAATAGTTGAGAGGAAAGATGTGCAGATTAGTAAAGTGCATACTGACGACAATCTCGCAAATCCACTGACAAAGCCTCTGATGCAGCAGAAGCATGAAAGGCACTTGAGATCATTTGGTATTAAATACATGAATGATTGGCTATAATGCAAGTGGGAGATTGTTAGAGTAGGTGCCCTAGAGCCAATCAATTATAGTAGAATTGACTCTTTGTAATAATGTTCATTAATCAATAAAAGGCATTTTATTCTATATCGCGTAAATCATTATTATTGCAATATGTATTGATATATGTCCTTATGAATGGTAGAACCGTGATAAGGGTATCAAGTGTTTCAAATCTTGATAGTGAGAACCCTATGAGCACATATGGTGGTCATTCTAAAAACGTTTGTAGTCCTAGTATTATTCTGAAGTAAGGGTACATATAATATGGTAAGGCTATCATAGTGTTGAACGACCCTATCGAAAGGCAATGACTGATCTCACTTGTCAAGGTTGTTTGGTGACAACTTGGTGCAACACATGGGTGCTTACTGTAGGCGAATACACCGCAACAAGTTCACTAGACTAACCCACCAAAGGATTCCATATAGATGGTAACCCCAGTGTCTATGGAACAAATCCTCTAACGAATGGTGGTGCATGTGATCCTTAGACTTGAGATCACTAGAGCGCCTTGTGCACCGATTGGTGTAGTTTGACACTAGCCTAACGCAGTTCTTTTCAGAGCTGTCAATACGGTAGTGATTGGCTGCATCAAGGAATGTATCAAGACTATGGTGGATTGACAGAGGATTCATCACTCCCGAGTATGGGAGAAGTTATCTCACGGCACAATTCAGTATATGGCAATGACATTAAAAACGTTGGCCACAGTGGGATTGAGTTGTTGCTCTATCCAGTTTATAATACAGGTCATTAGTCCAGAAATTGAATACATAATATTGAGAGTAACCGAAGGTTGACACTATTTCTATGCCTTCGTCTCGTCGAGATAACGAATGATGAAAGGATCGAATTGCACGGTAACCATATCGTGACGGTAGCTACTTTGTGAATCCGAACCTATCGGGTGGCCATGATGTCTTGCTAGGGGCCAATCTTGGTCTGTGTATTAGTGAGATGATTAATTGGTGTTAATCGTGGTACTATACACTGCCGGTGTGATGAGGAGCCTATGGGTCACACACAGAGAAAATAATTTAAAAGCCAGGAAGAAAGAAGGGCGTTTTCATCTTTTTGGGTGAAAGGGTATTTTGGTAATTTCATAGTGTAATTAAATTTGCTGAGTTCGTAACCTTTATTTAATTTGTTAGAAAAATTAAATAAGTGAAATTACGTTCAAATATGTGTTCGTATATATTTAAATAGATTATCATTATTGTTAAATGTTAATATATATATATATATATATATATATATATATATATATATATATATATATATATATATATATATATATATATATATATATTAAATATGTATTAATTGATTTTAATTAAGATAATGATGAATTAAAATAAATATCTAATTGGGAGTGTTTGGAAACATGGGGTGTTTGGGTTAGAGCCCAAGCCTATTCCATATGGGAATAGGGCAATTGAAATTTGACTATAAAAGAAAAAGTTTTAGTTGAAAAAATATGTGAGATTTTCGTTCATCACTTTTTCATTATAAAGAAAAAACACACAGCCCCCAAAACTCCTCTCCCACGCTAGATTTTGGTTTAGCCAAGAATCAAAGTTTTCTTTGATTTTCTTCTTTGTTCTTAAGGCTAAAGAGAATCTAGCAAATCACTCTTTAGTTCCTTGCGATTGTCTTCGTATGGATTTTATTGGTTCGATCCTACACTTGGGTTGGTAGCAAAATACGTTCAGAGATAACTTGGAGGATCCTCCAAACGTTCGTATGTTTTCTAAACTCTAGATTAATTTTCTGCAGATTCTTATTTTTGATATAAACTGTAAAACTGTACCCGATATTGGTTCTATAGTAACGATCCGTATTGTAATTAATTTTTTTTTCCTGCTACCTCAATGGATCGTTTACTAACATACATTAAATACATAGATCATTATTACACTTGTTCAAATTATTATTTTTTGTTTAATAAAAGTTTGACAGAATACAAGGGAGCTCTGGAAATAGAGGAGCTCTGTTTTGCTTTGTTTATTCTTTGATTTGATTCATAAAAATGGTTGTAGGACATATGAAACTGTTTTCCTTTACAATTCTTGAAAGCAAAACATGATAGGTTTTTGTAGGAACATAGAAACAGAGTTGGTGCTAGAGATGGGCATTTGCCTCAGCCTCGTGGGGATCCGTCCCGACCCCGCCCGAATGGGCTAGGGAATCCCCGAAAAAACTAGGGATAGGGTCAGGGATGATCCTTAGTAATATCCCCGCATCTGGGGACGGGCCGGGGAATGGGATAGTGCAACCTCCGCCCTGACCGACCCGGCCCTGTGGAGCCTCGCTCACCCCGCTTTTTTGAGAATTTTTTTTTTTTTTATTTCCTTTACGAGATTGTATATAAAGTTAAAGTTTAAATCATGATTTTAAGTAATGTATCTAAATTTATGATATTTACTTTTATAATATTTTCTAATGTTTGTATTAAATTCATAAAAAAATAATTTAAACGAGTGAGTCTAATAATTAAATATATATATTATTACTTTGTGAATTTCACAAAATAATAATACATGGGACATGGCCCAAAAATAAATTTAAAATGCAGCCTGAAGGATATTTATATTATTACAATGTAGCCTCAAGGATGTTTATATTTTATTGCTTTGAAATCCATGAACATGTTCCAATTTTTGTCAAGAAATTGTTGTTATTCATCATATTCAATTATTTATATCAATTTTGAGCGAAATTATCTTTCAAGTATTTATTTTATGAATTTTAGGAGATGAGACTATTTCAGTGGAACATTACAATGCAGCAATGCCTCAGCAACATAAAGCATCAGAATGTAGAATCTGAATTCCTCTATTTAATACGATATAGAAAACATGTTACTAACTTAATAACAATTAATTTAGTTTATGGTAGTAGTTATGTATTGCTTTTTAAATCTTAATTTAAATTTTACAAGAAATTGTTAGACTTTATATTTTCTTATCTTAAATTATGCCTTTTTAATGAATTAACTACTGAAATTAAACAGTCAATTTGTCAAATATAATACCTATCAACGTGCTAATTTTTCACAATTAAAATAATTAAATATTATTGTTACAGAAAGTTTTGATTTACATTGGGCAAAAATCCCTATTCGGAGGATAAATCCTTGCGAGGAGAAATTCCCCGCAAAGCCCCGTTCATCAGGTTGGGTTGCAACAGGGATGGGAGGGATTTTGTCCCCACAGGCCGGGGATGGTCATGAGAAAAATCCCCGCCCACGAGGACGGGTCATGGACAGTCATGGGAGGGGTAACGGGGATGGGGCTAGGGCATGGGGTCCCCGACCTCGACCCAGCCCAGCCCGCACCCATCCCTAGTTGGTGCACATGGAGTGTTTACGTGAGCTTTGTTATGGCCTCTAGGGTTTTGGAACACTCTTGAGGGGAAAAGGACTTTGTCTGTATGGGTTTATATTTTTCCACTGCGTAAGTTAAGGTGAGTAAGCTAGTGCTTTCATTAACTTACTATTGCCTTCTTAATCCAAATGCTTCCTAATATTATAGTCTCAAAAATTTGAAGAAATAAACGATCACTTTCGAGCAGTTACATTACTAAATGCAGATAGCGCATATAATGCATCAACACAAAATTTAAAGAACAAGATACTTTAGGTGATGTTTAAAAAAATTGAAACATGAGAGACAAATATATAAATTTTATTTTATTTATTAATGGGACCCTTGAATATCATCATATCATACTATTCAGTGATGCAGCACTACTTATCATCTGTTAGACATCCGCATTCATAAGGATTTTCTTACTCTGCTTATACTTAACAAGGCAAGCGCTAAGACATTGAAACTTGTCACAATTCCCAGGAAAAGGTATGTAAGAATCACAATCATCTGCCTTTGCCTCTGCTTCATTGAACATTGTACCTATAATCTCACAATATCAATTATATATAGCTGTAAACATATAGCCGATAAACAATAAAATATCGATATAATTCATTTTTTAAAATCATCTTAGCAATTTAATCAAGTAAATAATTAAAAATAATGAAAGATATAAAACTTAATTCATAATATTAAGAAGAATACATTACCTGATAACATACTAATCAAGAAGAAAAAAAACACTAAAGTTTGGTGGTCCTCATTGTTTTCAATTTTAATGATTACTTTACTCTCTAAAGTTATTACTTATACCCTGTAAGCAACAAAGGAAGTTAATATATATAGTAACATTTACTGGAACTTCAATTGCATTACCATTTTACTCCATTCAACAATCAATTAAAACTATCACCATATATACGTTAACATTAAATTTAAAAATATCAATCACATTAATATTATAATAAAATGGTAAATTGATAAATGTATCGAAGACAAAATTGGTATTAAATGTTCTAACAATATCAAAATAAAATCATGCATGTGAATGTATCTATGGTAACAATATCAGATTTATCTTACCTAAATGTTAATGAGATTACATTTTTGTTTTAATTGTTTCTCTGTGACTGTAAAACAATTAAATATAATATTGTTACCCTATATATATATATACACTTCACCTATATCATAAACTAAACATATAATGCAACACTTTACTTACCAAAATCAGTAGCTAAAATCCCAAACTCACATGTGCTGGTACACAAGCCCTATCAATCATAAATTTGAACTAAATCACAACTTAAATCGTTATCATTCAAAAAAAGGTAATGCTACATGTATAAACTAATTATAAAAACTATTCCCTAGAAAGCAATGTGACAACCCTACATGTTTGACACATCATCTCCTCTAATTTGTTAAGTTTATCCCTAATTTAAAATAGAGTAATTTTTCATACAAACCTTATGTGTTACCACTCTTTAATTGACACATCATTCATCTAATTTGTTGAGCATTTAATTAGTTAACGTTTTATTTGCATTCATCCATTCATTTTATAACATATAAGATTGTATGAAAGAGTTTGTACAAATAATATTATTCTTTGATATAATCCAATTACATTTAAACAAATCAGTTTGTATGAGAAGTTTGTATATGTAGCATTGTTCTCATATATTTAAAAAAAAAAAAAAAAAAAGACTACGTGCATCTATTATTTCTAAATATTTTAATCCAAAAAACAAAAATCAGCCACCAAACCAATTTTTACTCATGAGATCGATCTCTTAGAATTCGTTATCTAAACTGAAAAATTCTCTGAATGCTCTGTTTAGCTTTTACTCATATTTCATTTAAAGCTTCAAATTCTCTGTTTTTACTCATATTTCATCTAAAGCTTCAAATTTTATGTTTTTCCTGATATTTCATTTAAAGCTTCAAATTCTCTGTTTTTACTCATATTTCATTTAAAGCTTCAAATTCTCTATTTTTCCATCCCATTTATGCTTGATGCCAACTTATCTCTTTGGAAACATGGACCTCAAGTTCTACTTTTGCAAAGAAGATGAATGGTGTCACAAATGCAGTAGAGGGAGCATATTTCTATGGAGCAAGAGAAGCCTCGAATTTTGGGTTGAATTTGAGATTGAACATCAATTTTATTTGTGTAATTGCCATCTTAATTAGTTGATACAAGTGCTTGCTATGTTTTGACAGGAGGCTTTTTTGTTACATTTTTTTCTTGTGTTTCTTGATTTCACAGTTGAGTGATTAGGTGAATATGGAATGGAGAATACATGAAGAGGTGTCTCTAAGAGGATAAGAGCCTTTACTTAAGAAAGAAGATGAGAAAATTTGGTATCCCAATCATAAGTTCCTTTGTATCAGATCATATCTGTTTCATCACATCTCTGTTTTAAGCTTTTATTGAAAACATGGGCTTTCAATCTAAAGCTTCGAATTGCCCCTGCTTTATCCCTTTATTATGTGTGTTAGAATTTGAGTTGGGCCTAACTCCTCACCCAAAAGGTCTTATTGAGTGGGAGGATTGTCCACTCTTATAAACCCATTGGCTTGAGTGTGCCTAGTCGATATGGGATCTCCAACACTCTCCCTCACGGTCAAGCTCATATGGTCCACTTGCCTATTAATGGAGGTAGTTTGGCAGCCCACCGCTGGTCAATCACTCAACTCAAATGGGGCTGGCTCTGATACCATGTTATAATTTGAGTTGGGCCTAACTCCTCACCCAAAAGGCCTTATTGAGTGGAAGGATTGTCCACTCTTATAAACCCATTGGCTTGAGTGTGCCTAGTCGATATGGGATCTCCAACACTTGTACTCAAAGTGGTAGTTTAAGGGGGAGTAGCAAAGGGCTTTTGTTCAGTTGATATTATTGTCTTAATACAAATACTTCCTGATATAATATATAGACTCAAAAATTTAAAGAACTAAACAATCACTTTTGTTCAGTTACACAACTAAATTATCCTTCATAAGAAGATTCAATAATGCACATGTGAATCCTGATAGTGCAAATAATGCATCAACACAAAATTCAAAAAAAAAAAAAAAAAAAAAAACAACAACATAGTTTAGGTGATTTAAAAACAAAACAAAAAAAAAAAAAAAAAAAAGGCATATGAGAGACAAATATATAAATTAAATTTTATTTATTAATGGGACCTTTGAATAATATTAATAGAGGATCATATCATATTATCCAGTGATGCAACAACACTTATCATTTGTTTCACATCCAGCATTGATAATGATTTTCGGTGAAGTCTTATACTTATCCATGCAAGCGTTAAGACATTGAACCTTTGTACAATTCCCAGGAAAAGGTAAATGAGAATCACAATTATCTTCCTTTGCCTGTGCTTCATCAAACATTGTACCTATAAATTATAATCTCACAATGTCAACTATAGCTGTAAAATTTATATAGGGTAACAATACATATTATCGACTTAAAATTACTAATATAGACCTATCATGCAAACATATATATGATTCATTTTTCTAAATTCACATTAACACATAAATCAGTCAAACATTAGATGTATAGTTAAAAAATGAAAAACCATTATATTTATCGTTAAATATGAAAAATATGAATTTCATATAAAATATTAAGAGAAATGTATTAACAGATGAGAGTACAAGGAAAGGAACTAGAAGCATTGAAAAATATTAATAAGAATATATTACCTCATTGGTTTTTTTTTTTTTTTTTTTCCCTTTTAAGAGATTATTTTACTCTCTAAAGATATTACTAATAGCCAGTAAGCAACAAAGGAAGTTAATAGTAACATTTACAGGAAACTTCAATTTCATTACCATTTTACTCCATTCAACAATCAATTAAAACATTAACATTATAAATATCAATCACATTAATATTATAATAAAATGATAAATTAATTTATGTACCCAAGAAAGAATTGATATTAAAAGTTCTAACAATATCTAATTTAACTGTCAAAATAGAATCATGCATGTGTATGTATACATGGTAACAATATCAGATTTATTTTACCTAAATAGTAATGAGATTACATCCTTGCTTTAATTGTTTCTTTGTGGCTGTAAAACAATTAAATCTGATATTGTAACCCCGTGTGTGTGTGTGTATATATATGTATATAAACCAAAAATATAATGCAAAACTTAACTTACCATAATCAATAGCTAAAACTAACTTGCATGTCTACTCCTCCCAAACTCACATGTGCTGCTACACAAGCCCTGTCAATTATAAATAGCTATTATTCAAATACAGTAATGTTATATGTATAAACTAATTATAAAAACTCTGTCATGATGTTAAAAATATTGGGATTACCTAGGTAGTATCTTTCCAACATCAAATCATAAGAAGTGATCGAGTGTGGTGATACTACAACTTCCATATCCTTGCCAGCATTTTCAAGTGGACTACTTCTTGGTACCACCTACATATCCGAAGTTAAAACAAAAAAAAAAAAAAAAAAAAAAAATTCAATTGTGCTTATTAAAAAAAAGTCCTCAATCTCTAAGAATATCAATGAATGAGAGAAGAGTTATACCTTGTTTGGCTCCTTGAAGGAATTCTCATTCATTACATTGTTGGAAGTGAGTAGAGTCTTCATCGATCTTGATGAGTTTATTGAATTTGACTCTAAACCATACACTGATATCTTTAGATTTACTTTATTGCTCCCGAAATTCACAACCTACACATGCACCGTAGCGACATACATACAAATGGTTAGGAAGCTAGAAGATCTACATAAACAAAACAACTCCTTTCAAGAGTAGGTTGGATTACCTTTACTTTCAAAAAACGTATGCCATCATTTGAATTCCGCTGAGCTATTGCAGATGCAAGGATTGGAGTTGAAGAATTTGTGAGGAGGGTTGTATTAAGTAGCATTGCACCACTTGTATCTATAAAAAAGTGTTGCAACCAGTAGCTAGGAGTTCCATATACTTGATAGGAGTTGAAGACAATTGCATCCGGATTCCATCTTGAAGACAAAATTTTCTAATATTAGAATAAATCGTAAATAAAAATGACAAGGCTTTATAAATTCAAAAGATTGTGAAATTACCTCCTATCATGTACATTCACAAATAGTGGTGCATAGGATACCATTGCAACAACATCACTGCAACAAATAAAGTTATAATTAGCAATTTAACGTCATTTTAGTTAAAGATTACTTGGATTGTCATCAGATTGGAGTTAGAAAGATTACTTGTATGATATATTACTTAAACATTTGTTTACACAAAAAAATCAAAAAAATAAAAAGATAAATAAAAAAATAAAAATCCATTTGGATTTTTATGCACATTGCCAAACCTGTTCCTTTCTAGACCAATGAGGAATCCAGCTTCCCCTAGTGCCGCTAAGAGACTTCCCGTGCCAGCATCTTCTCCAACTACAGCATATTCACTAACAAACACCTGCACAATATTGAATATCCCATGATTCCCAAGTCTGAATCAAACCAAAAACTATTAATCACAGAGAGATGCATACCTTTGGACCACTACGTGATGTATGGTCAAAGTGATGGACATTAGAAAATAAGTCACTGGCATTTGTATAAAGCTATTTAAGAATAAGACAATAAAAAATAGGTTACTTTCATTGCGAGAACAAATGAAAACATTTTATATATTAATATACAAGAGTTGTGTTAAGAATTTTACATGAAAATCATATAAATCAGCTGGATAACCTAGTTGATTCATAGACTCATCACAGTTTGAGATTACTTTGATGCCTGGATAGTAGTGTTTTATCGCATTGTAGAACTTGGCGTAGTTCTCTGGTCAATAAAAAAAATGGTGAGTATATTATATATCTATGAATCTAAAAGAGCAAGGTAACACTT
Organism: Pistacia integerrima; assembly: GCA_026225825.1. NCBI lineage: Eukaryota > Viridiplantae > Streptophyta > Magnoliopsida > Sapindales > Anacardiaceae > Pistacia > Pistacia integerrima. The sequence continues at coordinate 26,003,829 of CM047739.1, forward strand.
GTAAACTCTTTTGGTAGGCTCGTACTAGAGAAAAAAAGAGGACAAAAAAATATTAAAAATGCCACTGGAAATTGTTGAAGAATTTATTAAATCATATAAGAACTAATCAAGGACAAATAATCTTGGAAATTTAGAAGAGATCATTAATGAATTGACATCATGATTAATGATAAAGTTTGCTAAGCATATTTTACTTCAAAGTTTAAATTCATAGACGAGAGTTTAATGTAAGATGAATGACCCTTAGATTAATTAGTAAGAATTTACAAACAAATCACATTCCTTCTCAATAGATAGCTATAATTATTCAATCATAGACAAAAGCTCTTTTATATACTAAAAGTTTAATTCAGTTACCATTATCATGATGCACTTTCTAGTCATTTAATTAACTAAAATTAAGTGACTCAAAAGAGTATAAATAAACGAAAACAAAAGAATTGAGTTAGAACAATATGCAAACCTTTATAAGCAGTTTTTTCAAAAGAGAAGCATTCTTCATTTCCAACCGCAACATATCTTAAGTCAAAAGGTTTAGGGTGTCTCATTGCAGCTCGTACAGACCCCCATTTAGAGCTTGGGTCACCTATAGCAAACTCAATGCCATCAAGGGCTTCCTGTAATTAAAACAAACAATATACATTAATATATATATCCTTTCAATAAAAAAATATCAGCTTTGGAAAAAATTTACAAGGTTAAGTTTAGCTTAACAATATAGGGGAAAAACAAAAAGTAATTTATATCATAGGAGAGATGCTACCATAATCAATTACCCATATCAAGTTGAAATTAAAGAGAAAATATATTAAATAGTATTTATACTATTAAAAAAAAAAAAAAAAAAAAGCCTCTTTAGTATTTCATATGTTTTGTGGGCTTATGTCCAGTATCTTAAATAAATTGTAAAATGGCATATGCAATATTTAAGTCACAATTGAGACCCTTAATTCTACATTTAAACTTGAAAAATGAAGCAACTTAATATCAATACTGTTACCAAAGCCCCCCTTCCTTTATGGGGGAAAACCACAAAGAAAAGCTTTCAATCACGGATAAATGAAGCAACTATAAATCAATAAAGTTGATAAGATCCAAATATCAATTGGGTGCGTTTGGTTTAGTATTTTGGATAGGATTTTAGGGATAGTATTGGGTTATTGGATATGGGAGTATTACGAGGTAAATTTTAAAAATTTGTAAAAAAGCCCTTAGGTTTACTAATTTAACTAAAGACTCTAACATATAAAATGACAAAAACACCCCCACCACCGCAGGTGTCAAAATCGGCCGGAAAAGGTTTCCCAGTTACGGCACGCACTTGTCGGATCTGCGTCGAACACGCGTTATGGCCTTTTCCGGCCAGATCCATGGTGGATCTGGCCGGAAAAGGCCAGATCTACGGTCTGTTATGGCCGCGGCCGGACGGCCGGAAAAGGCCAAACGAGGGCCATCTTTGGCCGTCAGCAACGGCCAAAGATGTGGCCGTCATTTTCGGTCAACGACGGCCATTTCTTTGGCCGTCGCTGACGGCCAGATCTGGCCTTTTCCGGCCAGATCCGTGGTGGATCTCCGGAAAAGGCCAAAAGGCCATACGGTGAACTTCCGGCCACCCTTTCGGCCTGGTTATTGTTAGGCCGTGCATTCCGACTATCACCGACGGTGGTTGGTTAGCCTAATCGACAAGTTGGGTTGATGGGGGTGTTTTTGTTAATATTTAAACTTTTTTTTCAGGGGGTATTTAGTGAAATTAATAACCTTATGGGGTTAAAAGTAATTAAAAAAATAGGGTAATATTTTTAGAATATTGTACCAAACGCTATTTGGAGAATAGGATCCAGAATAGGGATAAAAATATTAAACCAAACATGCACAATAATTCTTTTAAATGAATGTAAGATCAGAAATCCCCAAAGATATATAATTGATAACATCCAAACATCCATAGTTCTTTTCAATGAATATCACATCACAAAACCCCAAGAAAGAAAAATTGGCACTAACTCACATGATACATGGAAGTCCATTTGGTTTTTATCTCTATTAAAAATAAAAACTGGCACTAATTAAATATAGAGTCAACAAACAAACAAAATTTGTTATTACTTGTTTGTCATCTGATATTAACAAAAAGAAGTAGGACTATATGTGATCACATCAACTGCAATTGCATTTGTAGCTTTTAAATGAAAGTATATTTGATTAGACCAATGATCATACAAACAATCAAGGCAACAATATTGAAAACATACTTGCACAAAAAGTGAGACATTGGAGGCTTTTTCTTGACCCAAATTGCTCATTCCTGCAAAATTTATAAAATATATAAGTGAAAAATAAATCAACCACATAGGCCACTTGGAGGAAAAAAACAAGTATATCCATAATTACCATTATTAAACACCCATATCGGCAATGCACCAAGATCTTCAGATAGCTGCAGAAACAAGAATTAAACTTTTACTTTATTTATCTACTTAAAGGAGTATAAGTGAAATTCTTTGAAGTACTAAGAACAAAAATAAAATTTCTCCTCCAGATAAGACACAAATACTTACCTGAAGAAACTCAAAATAGCCAAGTCCATCATCCGTCCAATAGTTCCATGCATCATTAAAATGCCCAGGTCTCTCCTCCCAAGGTCCAACGGTGTCTTTCCAGCGAAAGGCATTTCTTAAAAGATCTCCTCCAACAAAATTGCCACCTGATGTAACATAATAAGAAAATAAGGCATTATTCATATTTGAATTTCTGGGCAATGAATATAACTACAGTTGCTGAACACAAATAAAGAGATTAAGATAGGTAAGGAACATGCATTCGATAAAGCCAGTTAAAGGAAATATGCGGTGAACTCTAGAAATTTTTATATTTGCTTACTTGGACAAGATTCAAGCCAAAGCTAATTTAGTATATAAACGAAACATCATATTAAAAACTTTTGAAACAACTTATATCCTCAAGGCATAGAATCAGATCAGAACGTTAAAAATGTCCAATCCATTAAAAATATTAAAGGATTAAATTTGCCTCTCAAGAGTTGAAATTCTATTTCATGTGACAACCCAGCCAACCTTTGCCTTTTTCACACAAGAGAAACTAGAAAAGAATAAATCTAACTACAAGAATAGTACTCCTTCACATTCGTTTACGTTTGTTTCAAGTTATCAGCATTTGTTTTATTAAATGAAAAATTACAAAATTAAAATTGTATATCTTACAACATTAAAGATCAATTTTACATAACACGTGTACACATGTATGTAAAGCATTCAGTATAACGAAATGAATGAACTGTAATGCAAACAATTTATATTTACAAGGAACTCTTACAAATTGAACAATGATATCCGACCTTTTATCCATTACAAGAACCTCTAAAACTTTGGTTTAAGAAAACCATTTGAAAAAAAAAGTTATGAACCCACACAAAGACGAATGGGTAAATAAACTATATTTGTTTAAATAAAGGCATTAATAGATAACAACTTAATATAAAATAGATAGCATAAAGGCATTGATAGAAAACAAGTTGAATTAAAAAATATTTTTATGGCAACTCCAAATATTAATATAAGAAACACAATATCAATCGCAAACGTCAAAATGAAAGACAAGATTTTCTAATGTGATAATTTAACATGAAACAACTTCACTTGCGCAAAGAAGCGTCTACACCAATAAATCTTTATATACCTGGAAATCTTAGGAATCGAGGTTTGATATTTGCAATCATTTCATAAAGATCATTTCTAAAGCCATGCCCCTGCGACAGGATACAGAAAGTCTTAGATACATGTGGAAGGTAATTACTAGTTATAAGTAATAAGAAGAAATGCATTGAAAAAATTATGTTCAAACAAAAGCAAAACCCCTACATGCAAAGTTTACATTTATCATTCAGCTTCAAAAGACAAATTAGAAGTTCATTTTGAAACAATAGTTAACTCCATCCTAGCCCAATCAAAGCTATTTAAAAAAAAAAAAAAAAAAAAAAAAAAGGAAGAAACCAGGAGCACTGAAATTTTAAGGTAGATTGCATGTTGAATTTCTTTTGTAATTACCTTGTGTGTGTCCAAGGGGATGGCAGAAACCTGATCAATCCACATTACCCCCTTCTTTGAAGTCTTCAGTTGAAGTCTTGCATTTGGATTTGTTTCTTCAGCTTCCAGCAAAGTTTCCATCTTTGTCCAATTTGAGACATAGCGAGCGGAAGCACTGCAATGAAATCAAATTAAACTCTAAAATATAAATATAAAAAAATCTTTGCAGAAGAAAATTAAGCAAATTAATTATAATGCTCACATGAGATTGGTAATGGCCAACGTCCGCAATCCATCCGAGTTCGTTAAAGATACTGATATATTAACTGAGGTCAATGAGCGGAGGTAAAAGACAATTTTGTAAATCTTCCCTTGTTTAATGTCCTACAAGAAAGAGAATAAAATAATTAATATTTCAGATTTAAAACAGCATATTCAAATTCATTTACTTTTTTGTGTAATTAAGATAAACTATTTCTTACCATTCCCCAGAATCCTGGGTTATAGACACCAACTCCTCCAACAGGACACGTATCACCATCACAAAGCACCTCCATTCGAAGTGCAATCTTATTCCGCTTGAAGCATGATGATCGGTCAGTTGAAACAATTATGGATGATTCATCCCCGATAAGACACCAAGGGTGGATATTCAAGGATTTGTTTTGTCTTACAGCTTCAAAACCTTAAATAAACATCTCATTAAAAACCTTAATATATATAAATATCCAAACAAATTGTAAAATATAAACCCCTAAAAAAAATTGTGTAGCTTATGCTTTGATACATTATTGGCTTTTTAAAGACATTTCATGCAACATGTCTGAGAAATTTAGAGAAACCTAAGAAATTGAAAGAGAGAAAGCAGAGAATTAAGAAATTGAAAGAGAGAAAGCAAATAACAACCTCTGATGTTTATATACACTATTACAAGTACACGCTGACAATCCAGCATGTAACTTAGCTACCAAACATCAAATATATAGATAGAAGAATAAAGAATGACCTCTGTTGCTCACAAGCTCTGCCCACAATCCACCAGCACCGGCATGATTGATCTCCTGGAGAAAAACACAGTAATATGGATAATTAGTTTCTTTAAGTACCTTGCCTTACTTTTTCTCCCTTATGTATTTAATAAATTAATTAGTAGCAGCGTGTAAGTTTATGTGCAAGTCCACCAACGTGAATGGGATAAAAAAATATATAAATAAGGTTAACATTAAAACAAAATTACTCCAAGTGCAAGCTAACAATAAACTACCTCAAAGAATATTCCAAAGAATGTTTCAGGAATCTGTCTGCCTCCAGAAGCATTAACGACCAATTCTGCTTTCTGATTTCTATTGGAAACCGAAGCCGCTCCACAGAAGAAAAACAACAAAATAACAGCGCAATACACCTTGTTGGGAGCCATGCCTAACAAACCATGCATAGTAAAGGTTACATTTTGTTCACTTAACATGAAAAGGAATGCAAAAAACAACATTACCATCTTCTTAGACAAAACAGCTAATTCATACATCAAGTTAAAATAAGTAAAGCATCGAATAATTCATAGATTAAGTTAAAACCAAGTCAAATTCCCTTTCTAACTCCCGTATCAATGAAATCAGGTAACTTCTCAACATAAACCCATGGAATACCCAAAAAAACAAAAAACAAAAGAAGTTGTGGATGCTACCTCTTCTATATCCCTCTCTTCTCAAGCACTGTATTACAAAACTAATTAAAATGATGTATATGTAATAAAATACAAATACTTCTGTTTGTTGGTATTAGTTAGAAGGGAGAAGGGAAGATGTAGAGGAGGGAGAGATGAGTACTGTTGTTGTTTAAATTTTTTAATGAGAAGAGAAGGAAGAGAAGATGAAGATGGAGTGAGGTGAGGTGAGTCTTTATTATACAAAAAACACTCTTCACGGGCGTGCTCTGCTCTTGTATACTTTCTGTTTTTATTCTTAAGAATTGGACATCCAACTACCTACTATTACTGAAACAAGTGAAGAAAATTGCTGAGGGAATATTACTCAACCCCCGAGGTATACCTCAATTAATGAACCCCCACTAGTTTCAGAATCAGACAGAGGTTTTGTGATGATCTTTCTTTGCATACAAAAGGTTTTGTGGTTAACTTAAAAGAGTAGCAGTAGAAGAGACAGAGAGGTTTTGCATTAAAAGAGTGTATTTTCCAATTTCATGCATGAGAAGGAGACACCCACTAACATATAATACAACAAAAATATCCCTTTACCTTGTTATTTTATCTATATGTAAAGTAGTATTTGTTGGCACATCATCCATCCACCATAAATGTAATTTTACCTCTGAGCTACTCGGTTGCCTTATTAAGCAAGGACCCCAAAATATCACTACTTCCATCTTTTGTTCCTATAAGTAAAAACCAATTATATAACCATAAGATCAAGAAAATCGCTCCAAATAATTACTACCCTAAATTAAATACAACAACAAATGAATTCTATGTAATTTGGAGAGATATTATCAATCAGAGACAATGTTTTTTTAAAAAGACGAGTTTTAAAATGCACAAAAAAGTCATGTTTAGTGCTGATAGAAAAAAGTCTAAAAGATTCATATAGCTAATATATTTATTTTATAAATGTAACTTAAGTTTAGAATTTTAAATTTTATAAAATAAAATAAAAAGATAAATAAATCAATAAAACATCGACTATCGAAACGTCAGACTCTATAATCACTTTACAGAAGTTAAATTAGTAGATTAATTTGTTTTTTCTTTTTATTATTTTTTCCCTTCCTCTCTTCTCTCTTCTCTCACTTTCGCTTTCCCTTTCCTTCAACTCCATCAGAAAACGCAGACCCAAGACCTACAACACCCACACCAACACCCACTTGCACAGCTAAGCAAAGATTTGATATATTTGGGTAACATAGAGTTATTACTAACGTCAACTGCCCATCGTTTTCCAAACTTAAAAGATTTGATTTGATGGATATGAGAATAATTATAGGTCCCACTTAAATATTTTTGCTTGATATCATGAATTGAAACAGCAAGATAAATTCCCGTTTTACAGTCATATGTCATCTTTTATTAATTTCATGTCTCAATTGGAGACAATTATTGCTTCTATTATCCACTAATAAAAACTTGGAGACAATTATTTTAAGACTCCAGCTAGATGATGCCGAAGTCTTTTCCTATAACTACAATTGATATTACTTCTATTGGGGAATTTGAAATGCAGATAAAATTAATTTAAAAGGAAACAAGATAATAAAGTGGGCATTACCAGAGCCGGTGTATTGGTTATTGTTTCAACATCACTGCAGGAAATAAATTAAATAATCCTTTGTAGCTTTGTCAAACTAAGTTTATATACAAAATTAGAAAAGTGATGCACATTGAAATTTGTCAAAACTGTACATTTATTTCCTTAAAAAAGGAAAAATTACATTGCACTTAAATATATGGTTATATACATACATTCAATAAAGAGTTGAGATTCAAGAAGTTGTACTAAAAAACTACCCACCACCATTTAAAACAAACCTTCCAGACCTTTAGGATATGCTTGGGAGTTTTTTTTCCACTGGTTTTAAGGGTTTTTAATTAAACTGGTTTTGAGGTGTTTTTAAATCATTATTTGCCAGATTTTTTATACACTAGTTTTGATTGGCTCAAAAACCCCCTAGAACCAGTGTAGTATATTTTTTAAGGGTTTACAAAACACCCCAAATTGGGGTGTTTTGGTTGGTTTTAAAATTTTATTCCACAAATATCCTATCTACTATAAAACTATCCCAATTACATCAAAAAAAAAAAATAATAATAAATCATATTATGCACGTCTTTCCATATTAAATATAAAACAATTTTAAGCAATCATAAAAAAAAAAAAAAATTAAAATCTCATTTCTAGATGCTTTCTTGGAGAAGTAGAGTTAAAATTTTTTAATCATTCCATATGCTGCAAAGAATGATAAGAAGACTTTACCACATTTGAAGTTACAAAATACTAATAAGTAGAAAACAAATAAAGAACTCTTACCTTATAATTGAAAAAACAAAACTCTAAAGTACTAGTTAGAATTGGGGTATTTTTATGGGTATATATGTAAATTTATCATTTTAAAAAACTGTTAGAACTGCTAGAAAATAAACTTCTAATCACAGGTTGGGTGTTTTAAAAACCACTACCAAAAACCTCTCAAAACTGCTACGATGGTTTACCCTCAAAACTGCTACAGTGGTTTACCCTCATAACCGCTACCATGAAACTCCCAAGCGGACCCTTAGTTTATATTATTATAAGCTGTTTTTTGATAATATAACTAAACCCACTTACATATTTTGGATGTAATTTTTTTCTATTGTAGTTTATAGTTAGCTGGTCGTGGAAAATAATTTATAATGAAAGGAACTCACCGAAAGAATGGGTATAATAATAATTTATATACTTGGTTAATTTGTTATTATTTTATAGAAGTTAAATTAATAGAATAGTTTGTTTTTTATTTTAGTATGTTTTCCCTTCCTCTCTTCTCTCACTTTCTCTTTTCCTTCCTTCAACTCCATCAGAAAAAAAGACCCAAGACCTACAAAGCCAGCCGCACCTAAACCCACGCTAACACCCACCTGCACAGCCAAGCAAAGATTTTGTCTTTTTCTGATTATGATAATAAAGTGGGCGTTACCAAAGCTGGTGTATTGATTATTATTTCAACATCACTGCAAGAAATAACATAAATTGATGAGATGGGTGATGCTGATGCTGATGCTGATTTGTCTGTACATTTATTTCCTTAAAAAATGAAAAATTATATTGCAGTTACATATATACATATCATTCAATAAAGGGTTGCGATTCAAGAAGTTGTACCAAAAAACTACCCACCAGCATTTAAAACAAATCTTCCATACATTTAGTTTATATTATTATACACTGTTTTTTTTTATAATATCATTAAACCTACTTACGTATTTTGGATGTAATTTTTTCTATTGTAGATTATAGTTAGATGGTCGTGGAAAATAATTTATTATGAAAGGAACTCACCAAAAGAATGGGTATAATAATAATTTATATACTTGGTTAATTTGTTGTTATTTAATCATGATACAAAACTAACCTTATTTGTTGCTTTATTTAATTTACAAATACTTGTAAATACAAGCTTTTTATTAATGTTAAAAAAAAGGGATATGAGAGACAAATATATGAGTTATATTTTGGGAGAACGACCTTTTCCCACCCAACGTTTGGCAAAACAACACTTTCCCACCCGTCAAATTTCAAAATGACACATTCCCACCATTTGTCAGGTTTTGTTAGTATTTTTTGTTAATATTTGACTAAAAATACGAAAATACCCTTAAATTGTTTATTTTTTAATTAGTTTATTATAAATTAAAATTTAGTTAAGTTAAAATCTTTACTCGATTATTTATTAGTTTAAGTGTAAAGATATCTTTTTTTTCCTTTGTTTATTTAATTAATTAGGAATATTGATTTTCTATGTTAATTAGTAAAAATGAAAAATATTATAAATTTAGTAGATTATTGAATAATAGTGATGGGATATTGATGAAATTATAAATAAATAAATATTAAGATTATTTAACTTTAAACAATTTCATGGCATTATTCTTAACCTGTTAGGTGGGATTAACTATTTTTTCTTTTTTGAATTTTTAATATTTGACTTTTTGGCTAATTAAAAAATTATAAAGTCAAATATTTAAGGGTATTTTCATTCTTTTAGTAAAATATTAACGGAAAACATAACAGAACCTAACGAAGGGTGAAAAAGTGTAATTTTGAAACTTGAAGGGTGGGAAAATCGTTTCACAAAACCTTGGGTGGAAAAATGTCATCCTCCCTTAAATTTTCTTTATTAATGGGTCCTTTAAAACATCAATAGAGGATCATATCATAACATCCAGCATTGATAAAGATTTTGGGTGAAACCTTATACTTATCCATGCAAGCGTTAAGACATTGAGCCGTTGTACAATTCCTGAGAAAAGGTAAGTGAGCATCACAATTATCAACCTTTGTTTGTGCTTCATCAAACATTATACCTATAAATTACAATTATCATGTCAACTATAGCTGTAAAATATATAGAGTAATAATACATATTATTGACCTAAAATAACTAATATAGACCTACCAAATAACTAATATAAATGATACGTACAAGTCCTAAAACACTTATAAATATGAGTGGACAAGGAATTATAAGTTCTAAAACACTTGCTAATTAAGTTGAATTGAAGAATTTCACTCCAAATCCTAAAACACTTGGATTGTGGAATGCAATAGAGAAAATTCGGCCCAAGCAAGTTCCAAGGAGGGAGAGAGTCCAAACATTTCAGCTCAAACCATTCCAAGCCCAAGCTCAACAAAGAAAGCTCAAACCCACCAAGAAAGAAGCCCAAGTGTTGAAGTGGTCCAATCTGACCCAAGTCTCATTCCAAAGGGGAAGGTCTACATGAACCCTTATTGGATCCATTTGCATGATTCTCAAGGTCCAAACTCTTACACCCATATTAGTAGACTTAATTAGGGTCATTGATTAAGTTTTGATCTAATGAAGTATGCTTATTTCAACTAATGGGATGGTTGAAGACATAGATCATAGAATTAGGGAATCATGTCTCTTTTGCATTAAATAGGCATAGTCTTACTGTTTGAATGAATGGCTTGTAATATTAGTTAATTTAATTCATTTTAATGTATTTGTTAATTACTTGTTTATCCTTATATTTATCTATATAATGACAACTATTTTCATTGTAACATTTAGCTTATGAAATGTATGAAAATTGGTTTATCCATTTGAGAGAGAACTTTTGTGTTCTTTGTTTGTGCATTATTTATCCAAGTCTTGGCAAGGGGATTTGGTGATGAATCAATTCAAGTTGGTGAAGCAATCCTTTATTCTTGAAGTGTTTCTACTTGTCTTGGTCCAAAATTGCAAGCAAGTGTGAGATTGTTCTTGTTTTGTATTTGGCCGAATTTTAACTTGGATTTATGGCATGTTGTATTGTTGAATTGGTTGGAAATTTATCAATAGACCTACCATGCTGACATATATATGATTCATTTTATTAAAATCACTTAGCATATAAATGAATCAAACATTAGAGCTATAGTTAAAAGATGAAAAAAACATTATATTCAATAAAATATCTATATAATTCATTTTATAAAATCATCTTATTAGTAAATCAATTAAACATTATCTGTAAATAATTAAAAATAATGAAAAATACAAAACTTAATTCATAATATTAAGAAGAATACATTACCTGATAACATAATCAACAAGAAGAAGAAAAAAAAAGCATTGAAAGTTTGGTGATCCTCATTGGTTTTTCTTTTATGTGATTATTTTACTCTCTAAAGTTATAGCCCGTAAGCAACAAACGAAGTTAATATATATAGTAACATTTACTGGAAACTTCAGTTTCATTACCATTTTACTTCATTCAACAATTAATTAAAATGTTAACATTTAAAATATGAATCACATTAATATTATAATAAAATGGTAAATTAATTTAATGTACCCAAGTTAGAATTGGTATTAATTGTTCTAATAGCATCAAATTTAACTGTCACAATAAAATCATGCATGTGAATGTATATATATTTTAACAATATCAGATTTATATTACCTAAACGGGAATGAGATTGCGTTAGATGTATACATTCTTGCTTTAATTGTTTCTAAGTTGATCAAAAGCTATTATATTATAATATTTTATATAAATAGTATTTAATGATTAAGGGTAAAAGTGAGATAGGGGTTTAATAATTTTTTTTTTTCTTTCTATCAACTTCAAGCTGAAAATAATTTACAACCATTCCATGGCCTCAATGCAAATCTCTACGAGCTTTGCTAATGTTTTTGGTTTCCTTGTATTGGAAATTATATGCACTATTAGAAGTTTGATATCTCTGATGGCAATGACTTATGATTATTATGTACAGATAAGAAATTAATTTTAATAAACAGTAAATAAAATTAGGACGAAGGGACTCAATATCTTTTGATGCTTTTGTTTATCAATTTATGTAAAGAGAGTCTAAGACATGAAGCCTTCATCAATTGAGTTAGCCTTTACTCTTTACCTCAATTTTCTCTTAAGAATGTCTATACAAATTTATTTTGATTCTTGTATGAATCCATAGGGGATTTATGGATTATTGTATATCTCCCGGGTTTAGATAATTTTCTCATAAAACACATCCAAGCTGTACTATATATAAAATTATTAAAAAAAATTAAAAAAAAAAGTAATACATTAACCATGTGTATAATTAACAATCTGTACTATAAAAAATTAGATAAAACGACATATTCTTACCCAAAGTTTGGTGAAATCCTAAGTTGGTACCCTTGGACGCATGTTAGTAGATCGCCGCCTCTAATAATGCTTTGGCGCACATTAACAGACATCACCCATAGCGTTTTTCGCCCTTTTTCGACGATTCTTTCACCTAAAATCACTCTTGTCATCACCATTTGAACTCCCATCGTCCCATCTACAAAACCTTACCTTTCACAACCTCTCACCACTCGCTGATCGTCAGCCCCAACATGCAACTATTTTTTGTTGGTTTTCAGCCGCTTTGAGCGGCGACAACCCCAACCACCACCACCATTTAACTCCTTGGATCCCCCCCTACAAAACCCCTAACCTTCCCAACCACAATAGCTCATCGTTTTTCACCCACCATTTCGCCAAAAACGTGACAAACATGAACCTCTCGGTCGATGAATGGCGACTAAACGATTGGTGGGGAATAGAGGTGGCGGTGGGCCATGCAATGCTGTGCCTAAAAATTCAAGACTTATCATACCGTGGGCTGTGCCATGTCAAGGCCCACAAAAATTCGTGCCCTATCATGTCATGCTAGCCTGCCAAATTTGAAGGCACATGGCATGACATGATATATAGCGAGCCATGCCTTGGGCCGTGCTGTGGGCCAGCCCACCTGCTTTGTAAAAATATTTAATTTTAATATTAATAATTTATGGTAATTTTGATTTATTATTAATAATTATTATAAAAATATTTTATATTTTATATTTAGTGACATTTTGTATTTATATTAATTAAAAAAATGTACAATCACTATGAAATATAATTAAATAATGAGACATTGAAATATTAATTGAATTTCAACACTTTGTATTACTTATAAGTTATAATTATAAATTACAAATACAAACATAGAAATTAGGATTAAGAATTATTATACATTTTCATTTTCATTAATTTCTAAATTCTTAAAATCTTCAAATATATCTTCAAAAACACATTTTTTTTATTTTTTTATTTTTCGTATCGTGCCATGCTAGCCCACATGCCTCTTTTAAAGGTCCACGGTACGACCCACATATTTTCATGTCGTGTTTTTTTTTCATGCCATGCCTTGCTGTGGCATGTTTTTTTCGTGTCATGTCGTGGGTCGGCACGGCCCACCGTCGGCTCTAGTGGGACATAAGGGTTTTGTGTGGTTGGAGACGTTGATTGCAATGGAGGTGTCCAATTGGATTTTTACCACCAAAATCCAGCGAAGAATAAGGAAACCCTAAACCTAATGACATTATCAATCAGAGGGGCCATTGAGTCGAGAACCAGAGGGGTTTTAGATAGTAGACTACGGGGAAGGTGATGGAGGTGACCAAGGGGTTCAACGCAATCGGAAACAATCCAGATTGGGCAAAAATCGAGAGGGTGTGCAGTTGCCAAGGATGTTATTGAAGTAATATGAAAATAAAATAGTAAATTAATAATTGTACTAATTTAGGGGTTAAAACGTAATTTATTTATTTATTTGTTAAGGGCATTATGGTAATTTCATCCACTGTAACCTAAAAATTGTTAATAGTGTTACTTTAAGGGTGAGAATTTGGAATAAATGCAACCAAAGGTACCAACTTAGGATTTCACCAAACCTCAGGTGGGAATATGTCGTTTACTCTTTTATATAATATATGAGGTAGAAGCATATTGCATGACCTTTAACTACCTTTTAAAATAAAAAATTAAAAAGGATCAAATTCTAAACTAAACTGATTAGAGAGATTCTGAGAACAAGAAGAGAACATGGAGATGAAGATGTAAGATGCTCCTTTGCACATGATACGGCACCGCACAAAGCAAGTTTTATTTTATGTGGGATGGAACGGGCCGGGCCGCTTTGCCAATTATTATCCCGCAAAATATAATTCACTTGATACACTTGTTATCCATTCTTAAATAGATAATTAAAATTTTATTATTTGAATTATTAAACCACTTGAAACTTGTAAATATTTTCACTCCATAGCATTCATTTTACCCTTAAATTTACACCTCCATTCACTTTACATCTTCTCTCCACCACTTCTCATTACTAATGGCTTCATCCCAAATTCTCAACAACCGTTATAAAATCAGTGAAACTATTCCCTCCACCACCACGACGGCCGCCCCCACCACCAAACATAAACCCGCGAACAGAAGCATTTTCCACTGTAGCCCCTCTTATTCTAACCATTACCATAATCTTTTTTATTTCTCAAGGTGGTGGAAAGTCATATGGTGATTGTGAAGGTGGTTAGTTTAGTTTAGTTTGGAGAAAGGGAGAATTTTATATAATATATGAGGTAGGAGCATATTGCATGACCGAACTACCTTTTATAATGATAAATGTATCATCAAATGTAGTAGTATTAATACATAATTAAAGTGAGGATGTGTTAAATAATATATCTTATGTAAATAAAGTTATGACCAGTGTTTTAAAACCCGACACAGTTCAACTGGGACTTGGGGCCTTTACTGGGTCGGGTTACCAATTTTATTGTTCATGGCAAACCTTAGAAATTTAGACAACGATCGAAAAACAATTGGTGGCTAAGATGTTTGGGGTTTTGAAGAAGAAATGCCTGTGAGTCGAAAGGTGGTGACAAAAGTGATTTATGGTGAGTGAAACGACCGAAAATCGTAAAAATAAATCAATGGCAACGACATTGTTGCAGCGGTCTTGAGGCAAACAAGGGTAGGGTGAGATTGGTTTTGGTCAGGTGACTTAGGGGAGAGTTTTCATGGTGATGAGGTGTCTTGTCGATGCTGAAAATAAGCCCTATTTGGCATGGATTGTGTCGATGTTGGTGGTGTAATTTGGGATGTTTTTGCAAGATTTCAAACTTGTATTGTAGAGACTTATATTAATTTTTAGAGGTTTTTTTTTTTTTTTTTTTGGATTTCAAACCTTTTACATGCTGATGTCACCGGTTTGACCCAACAGTCAAACTGGCTCAACCAGTCAACTGGAGACCTCACCACTTTGTCGTTTCACCCGGGCGGAGTTTTAAAACCTTGGTGATGACGTATTAAATGATATAACTATGCCACGTAGGGTGACACTTGGATCGTGAAATTTGAGATTATCTTGACATAAATAGCATTAGCCTATTTTTATATTCGGTTTATAATAGATGATTAATTGTTGAAACTAAGATGATTCTGTGCATATTTTGGTTTAGATGTTACCATGAATAGCAATGATTTAAAGTTAAATATGAGGCAGTTTCGTAACTTTCGCTTGATTGTTTAGATGTTACCATGAATAGCAATGATTTAAAGTTAAATGTGAGGCAGTTTCGTAACTTTCACTTGATTGTTTACCATAAAAATTAAAAAGACATTACGTGTGTATTATTAACTACCATAATATATACCAACCATTAATGCTCCTGTATTTAAAAATAGAAATATTGTTAAACTCTAAAGACATAAATGCAAATCTGTCAATATAAATATATATATTTTGATCTATTACATAAAGGTCTCCCTATAGCCATAATTCTCCAAACACTTTTAAGAAGAAACAAAAAGCACAAAATGGTTTCTTTCAAAAGCTACTTCTTTCAGGCTTCAATTCTACTGGGGATGATGCTATTCGTTGCACCTTCATTAGCAAGGGCAAATGTGAAGGTGACAAAGGGTGTTAATGATATTTGTTCCAAGACACAGAATCCTTCTTTACTGCAAGGGGGTTCTTAATCAAATTCCTGGAGCAACTACTGCAGATCTTCCAGGTCTAGCCAAAATCACTATTGACTTGGCAAGTTCTAATGCTACAAAAACCCTTCAACTAATCAAATCATTAGTCCCAAAAGCAACTAATAGTAAACTTAAGGAGAGATACGGAACTTGCTCTGAGCATTATGATAATGCCATTGGTGACCTTGATGATGCTCAACAACACTTGAAAACTGGTGATCCAATGGGTGCCAATTTATCAGCTTCAGCTTCCATGGATGAAGTCGGCGATTGTGATGATGAATTAAAAGGGCTCCCAGCGGATCCTTCAGTTCTGAAGGGCAACCAAGACCTAAATAACATTTGTGGTATTATTTTGGTTATTGCTAACCTTATACCCCGTTGAAACATGTTTGTTTCTAACAAATTAGTAACTGTGAAATCAAATCATCAATACATTACTCCAAATGTATTCTGTCTTACTTAAATCCATATAAATACATCCCTAATATCCATCTTTGTGACTTTCATATTTTCTTACAGCCTTAGTAAGACACTAATTGCTCGAGTCATAGTGGTAGATGTATCCATCAAGTATGGATTTAATAAAGTTTTAAGAGCAGTTTGCAATCAATAACTTCAAATATTTTTTTCTCTATTAATATTATGTGCAGACTCCACCTAGTCATTCATTTAGCAATAACGATTTTGGGCAATGTGTTCACCAGAATAAGTTAATATCTCAACAACACATTGGATCAGCATCAGCCTTAATTATGAATAACTTTGGAGAGCAAAAGTGGAAGCAAGCATATACTGATTGAACACATGGATAATAAGGGGCCCAGATGACCAATATCTTTCATCAACATAGTTCAATTGATAATCTAAAAACATTCCAAAAAGCTGTATTGGAAAGAAAGAGAGGGAATTTGAGAGTATCTATTTATTCTCTTAAATTTAGATTTACAGCACAATGTATTTCACCATCATCAGCATTACATTTATATGATTCTCCAATCTTATTCAAGATAATGGACCTAATATCCAGGGCTAACAAAAGCAAGACAGTTGATGAATGCATTACCAGTACAATTCAGGAACGCAAAGTAGTAGGTTTGTAGTCTATCACTAGAACTTTATCCAAATGGGACAGGAACAAGTTTGCAAATTCAACATGCGCCGGATGAGCTATATACTCTGCAACACCCTCTGTGCTCTCAAAGGTAGATTCAAAGATACGAGTGAAACCTTGATGCGATTCTCAATACTCACATCCCCACCCTTTGTTGCAACACATAACAAAATGGCAAAAAGGTGAAGATTTTTTAACTCAGGTACCAAAACCACACTAAGTTATAGTTAACATCACAATTTTCCAGAAATTGTGTAGATCCAGACAAGTATATTATAAGCGTAATTTGTTAAACAACTATAAGGGCAGGCTGGCAGCAATACGACTACTACAATGAGCCACTAGGACTCAAGATTTGCATCAAAACATGCTTATGAAAAGGTTAAGAGACAAATAACCAGAGGTTTGGTAAATTCTTCACAGAATGTAAAGTGCAATGCTTTTAAATCCCAAAAAGAGTATTTTAATCTTTCAATAAGGCGCCATTAAAAACACTATAGCAGGATTTTCCAAAACACAGAAACCCCATAACCCATATAAACAGTAAGCTAAACAAGATCGCATATTGAGTGTTTATCATATTACTATTGAAAATACTTCATGGGTTCGACGAGATTGACAAGCTTAGCATAGCCTTTGATGAGCTGATCAATTTCTTCTGATTTTACCTCGTCTTTGAACCTCGCAAGTAAAATGTGCTTCACCACTCCTTTAGCCTCTTCCATTTCCTAATGTGCTTCGTACATTAAAAAATAAATAAATAAATAATTTGTCAAGCATAATGTTAGGTGTAAATGACTTGGTGTTGAAATGGTAGGTGGGACGTGGACATCATTTTTATAGAGCCGACGATGTATTCCCACCGAGGTTTATTGAAATCTTAAATTGATACTCTTGATTACATTTGTTCTTGATTTCTATCTTTAAAGTAACGATGTTTTCTTTATTTTAACAGATCCCAACAATTCACTATAGCGAAGCGCACGTTAGCAGGCTAAAATGCGTTGAAGCTTTCTTTGGCATAAAGTGGACACATTTTAGCAAAAAGCGGCTCATGTTGGTAGTGTTCAAGCCGAAAGTTTTTTGCTTTTTTTGACTAATTTTGAAGTCTAAAATCACTTCCGAAACCATCGTTGGACTCTCTACAACCTCTTTTACAAAACTCATACCTCCACTTGCAAATCTCAGTCATTATTTTCGACCATCTCCAACAGTCAATAATGATATTAGTTTAAAGGTGAGAATTTGAAATAAATACAACTAGAGGTATCAACTTAGAATTTCGTCAATCCTCAAGTGAGAATATGTCTTTTACACTCCGTTTTGCTACTTTTTTTAATTTTGTATTTGACTTAATCATCGGAGGGGGCACACTAGTAAAAACCATCTGGCCTCTTTAACGTTAGCAAATCTTTGTGTAAGTGATTGCAGGATCCGTAGAAATCTCCTAGTTTGAGCAAATCTCCTATTGACATTCACATACCTCTCCGCAACAACTTCTGACTGAGTCATTATTTTTTCACTCAAACAATGATAATTAATTGTTAGAAATATTGGCGCAATTGGTGAGGCCATCATGATCAGCTCAGGCAGCTCAACAAGATGATCAATTATACTGTCAAAAACTTGTATATCACATTCGAAGCCATGAGTTAGCGAGATAGATTTAATATTTTAGCTCATTAAATTAATTCTATTAGAATACAACCTCAGATTAAAACCAGTAATCCAAATTAAACCAGTAAATATTAAAATAAAGAATAGTGAAAAAAAATAAAAAAATAAAAACTTTTTTTATCTTACTGAGGTTGTGATTGCAGGAGTTTTGTCACAGCTTCTTGCACAATTAATTCCTGTGTTCAAGATTCTTCATTATATCTAAGTATTCAGACCCACATTAGAATTTGCCTAATATAATCTAAGGATATTGCACACTCGTAATCTCAACAAAATGTTTGAAAGAAAAACTTGAGAAAATTGAGTTTAATTAGTTATAGTCCTAATGTAAAAGAACTTTATATTTAACAAAATTATGGTTGGCTTTATAAATTACAAACTTTATGTTATAAATCCACTGTTGTAAAAAAATTTTGGACAGCTGAACTTTGAAAAATAAAACATCTTAATATTTTTTTTTATTTGAAATAAAAACCGGGGTAGGGTACTTTCAAGTTTCAACCATATGCCCCTCTATCCATCCGGCCACAAGTTGGTGGTTAAACATTTTAATATTTGATTTGCATGTAGCAAAAAAAACATATAAATAATTAATTACAATATCATAAGATATTGACAACTTTATTAATTAATTACATTCCTTATAAGTTTCCCAAAGGAAATTGGGCTTGAAATAATTATATTTTTGCGATATTGAAATGTTATTTGGAAAAGTGAATTTTTTTGTCTATTTTTGCATGACTTGTTTTATTTGATTATCAATATCTTCCTTCCCAAGATAATAACTTATTTCCTATTTGACGTTTATACTAAGATATTTTTTTGCCATATATTTGGCATTACCTTTTATGGCATCAAAACCTTCATATAGTATAATAAAACACGAGAATGGGGGTCCAAATATATAAGGGAATGTGGATAATAATATTGTACTTGATATATGATATCTCTACTTAATCAATATCAAAATATTCTTATAGCTTTTCTCCTTTTAATTATTCCTTTGAGTTTCGGATCCGAATATGCATCTTTGCTTTCTCTTTAGCCTTCTCAACAGATGATATATGATTTTCTGAGACCACAATTTTCCCAAGAATTCACTCACAAAAACTAACCACAAATGAAAACCAAATATTGCCACTTAATTTTTTCATTTCATTTCCATGTTGTTACAACTTATAAAGTTGAAAATTAAGTACTACGCATTTATAACTTACATAACTTATTTATGTATATTGTATAGTACATTGGCTATATATATTATAAAGAGTAAACGACATATTCCCATTCGAGGTTTGGTGAAATCTTAAGTAGGTACCCTTGGTTGCATTCATTCTAGATTCACACCCTTAAAGTGACAAAAAAGTGTTTGATTTAACGGTGAATGGGTAAATTGGTCATTTTTATAGGAGGCAACGCATATTAACAAACATTACCCTCAGCTTTTTTCGCCCTTTTTCGGTGATTCTTTCACCCAAAAGCACCCTTGTCACCACCATTCGAACCCCCATCCTTCTTTCTACAAAACCTTTCCCTTCACAACCCCTCATCACTCACCAATTGCCAACCACGGCAGCCGTGACATGCAATTATTTTTTTCTGGTTTTTGGCCATTTTGGAGCTACAACCCCAACCACCACCACCGTTTGACTCCTCGCATCCCTCCTAAAAAATCCCTATCCTTCCCGACCACGACAACTCACAATTTGCCGTCTACCACTTCACCAAAAACGTGACGAACACGAACCTCTTGGCTGGCAAATGGCAACTAAATAGTTGGTGGGGACATAGGGGTTTTATAGAGTTGGAGACGTTGGTTGAAGTGGTGGTGTTTAATTGGATTTTTACCGTCGAAATCCAACGAAAAACAAGGAAACCCTAAACCAAACTGTACCGGTGATCAGAGGAGCTAATGAGTTGGGAACCAAAGGGGTTTAGACGACGGACTATGTGAAAGGTGATAAAGGTGACCAGGGGGTTCAACACCATCAGAAATAGCCCAGATCGAGCAAAAATCGACAGGGTGCACAACCACTGAATGTGTTATTGAAATAATTTAAAATTAAAATAGTAAATTTATAATTGTATTAATTTATTTATTAAGGGCATTATGATAATTACACTGTTTGTAACCTAAAAATTGCTAGCAGTATTTACTTTAAGGGTGAGAATTGGAATAAATGTAATCAGGGGTACTAACTTAGGATTTCGCCAAATCTCAGGTGGGAATAGGTCGTTTACTCATAAAATTATAATACAAGTAAGCATGTTTAATAGTTTGATCTACGTTAAAAATGAAGTACATGTAAGCATGCCAAAGTCTTAATGAGTGAGGTGATAAATAGCAAATTGTTTACAAATATATCAACAAAATTGTCTATACAACCTGGATAGATCATTATTACACATGTTGAAACTATTATTGTTTGTTTAATCAAAGTTTGACAGAAAACAGGGAAATAGAAATAGAAGAGCTTTGTTTTGCTTTGTTTGTTCTCTGTTTTTATAGATAAAAATATTTGTAGGATATATAAAATCTCATTGTTATTGTTCACACTTCCAAATGGTTCCCTTGAATTCTTGAAAGCAAATATATGATATATCTTTACATCACTGGAAATATATGATATATCTATGAGTAATACTATGCATCCAACTGAGTCATACAAACAGATGAAAAGCAAATGATAGAGTAGTTATTTTTACATAACTTTTGTACAATTTTTATGTGTCTATATGACTCAATTATGATCAAAACATTATTGTATATTTAAACACAGAAATATTGAGATTTGGGCCTTGAGGATGTTTTGTTTGCTGAAACAGGCCTATTTCAATTCGGCCCATTTCATTATCCCCTGCTCCCTCTCGCAGCTCCTACACTCTCTTCCACTTCGCGGGGCAGTTTATTAAAACAACCTCTCAAGTTTGAATTTAATTAAAAAGCTATCAAGTTTTAAAGTTTTAACTAAATAGTCATATTATTGATTAAGGGTAATTAAACTTGATTAGTGCTTAATTATGATTAAAGAAGTATTATGTAATCTTTTAAAAATTATACTATATTCCCAAAAAACCTGAAATTCTTGCAAACAAACCCAAACAGCTTCTTCTTCCTCCTGCCATTAACGCATCTCCACCTTGGTTGCTATTTCTTCTTAGCTTCGTCTACATCTTCTTCTTAAATGCGCATCTTCTTCTTCGTCTACATCTTCTTCTTCCTCCTTCCTGTACATCTTCTTCTTCCTCATTCCTTTATATCTTCTTGTTCCTCCGCCATTAACACTTTCTTCTTCCTCCACCATTAACATCTTCTCCGGAAAAGATGCCCCTCCTCCTCCTCCTGACATTTTGTGTAAGTATGTGTATCTCCTTTTTACATTTTATATTTAGATTTGCAAAGATTTAATAATGGATGGGGTTTGAGTTATGATTTTGATTTAGTTGTTTAGGTTGTTGGGTTGTGTTTGATGTAATGCAAGTTGAAAGGAGTGAAATTTGTTGAAAATTTGTTCTGGGTATGATGGATCGATTGTAGGTGGAGATGACTGAAAATATGTTCAGGGTACGATGGATTGCTTAAGAGATCTGGTGTATCGCTTAAGCGATCTGGTAGGTCTGGTAATGCAGCAGATAGATCACTTAAGCGATCAGGTATGTGGCATAAGATCGCTTAAGCAATCTGGTTAAAGTCTATTGTATGGGAGCAGATCGCTTAAGCGATCAGTAAATAGCATAAGATCGCTTAAGTGATCATGGTTATTTATACTGGATCGCTTAAGCGATCAAGTGTATCGCTTAAGCGATCCAGTATAAATAACCATGATCACTTAAGCGATACATTAGACCAAATATGCGAATGTGCAGATTCTTTTTAAAATATTTGAACCCTTAGTACAGCATTTAAGAATATTGGTTTTCTTGCATTATAGGTAGTTGGCTATTATTATACATGGGACAAGTTGTTTTGGGTGTTGAATATTTTGGTGAGTGGGTGGAGGAAGAAAGTAGGTGGAAATGGATTGGGAAGAGCAAAGAAGTTATACCAATTGCTATGAGCACAGAGGTTAGTTTTGATGAGTTGATTGATGAAATAATTAGAAGAGGTAATTTGAGTTGCTCGCGTAGTGATATAGTTGTGAAGTATGTTTTAAGCAGAGCTCCTGAAAATTATAAGGTACCTCCTGCTATATTAAAGTCGGATGAAAGTGTGAAGTTATATATGATTGATATGGCCGATAATGGTTCGAGGCCGATTTTAAGGGAGGGTTTCTTATGTAGAAAAACCGTTGGAAGTTGGTTCCAAGGAAGGGGATAACGAGGATGTAGGCGGAGATTTGCCTGGTTTTAATTTGAAGTACGAGGCCATTGATTTGTTAGCTAAAAAATCAAGAGTAGACGGTGAATTGGGTGGTGAGGAGAACACTATAGAAGAGGTTGGTGATGAGGGGCAGAATGAAAATGTTGAGGAGGAGGACCCGTAGATGTTCCCACGGATGTAGAGATTCCTTTAAATACGATTATGCGAAGGCGTAGATTGTGAGGAAGAGAACACTGTGGTCGTTTATGTAGGTTCAGAGGGGGCAATTGGAGCTAGTAGTGAATCAGCTCATGTCTTTACGGATGGATCGGAGTTGCGCATAGGGTATTTATTTGACAACAAAGAGGAAGTGGTGAAGAAGCTAAAACTTGTTGCTGTGAAAGGTAATTTTGAGTTCATTACCAAAAAGTCAAATTCATTGGCTGTGACGGTTGCATGTCGTGACCGAAAGTGCAAGTGGCGGGTTTATTGTAGAAGGTTTGCGGAGTCGGAAAAGTTTATTCTTAGCACATATACCCATGAGCACACATGTGGTTTGGGACATATTTCAGGTGAGCATCGACAAGCGTTCGCTGATGTTATTGGACAATTTATCAAAAGTCGGTTCGTCGAAGGGAAAGGTCCATCTCCTAAAGACATTCGAGACTTGTGCGCACGAGTTGGGATGTCTTTGTTAGTTCTTGGAAATGCTAGAAAGGGAGACAACATG
The DNA here is from genome assembly GCA_026225825.1 of Pistacia integerrima. NCBI lineage: Eukaryota > Viridiplantae > Streptophyta > Magnoliopsida > Sapindales > Anacardiaceae > Pistacia > Pistacia integerrima. Next base: position 26,027,751 of record CM047739.1, read on the forward strand.
CACAAGATTTTGTGAGGGGCACAGGAGCACAGTGCAGTGATATTAGAAGCGTCCGTTATATGCTTGAGTTGACAAACCAAGGTAGCAAGACGGCTTTGAAGTGGGGACAGGGAATATGATGTTTAAATATTTTTTTGTTGCTTATGGTTCGCTTATAAGGGGTTTTGTAAACATGAGAAAGGTGTTGGGTGTTGATGGTTGCTTTCGGCGGGAAAGTATGGAGGTACATTGTTGGTGGCCATTGCACAGGACAAAGAGAATCACACATATCCTATTGCATGGTGTGTGGTTGACTCTGAGAATGACAAGTCGTGGACTTGGTTTTTTCAGCCGTTACGTACGATAGTGCCTGACAATGACGAGTTGTGCATAATATCCGATAGGCACAACTCTATAAAGAAGGGGATTGCCACTATTTACCGTTAAGCATATCACGGATTCTGTATGAGGCACCTTGGTGAGAACATAAAACAAAAGTTTAAGTGTGTTGGCCTCCTTCAGACATACTATATGGCAGCAAAAGCTTATCGGGTTGATGAGTTCGAGGAGCACTTCCAGCAAATCCGAATCAAGGATGTTAGAGTTGCTAAGTATCTTGAGCATGATATTGGTTTCGAGAGATGGAGTAGAGCTTACTTTCCTGGAAGAAGGTTTGATGTCATAACCACGAACATGGCTAAGTCCATAAATTCGAAGTTTTTAATAGAAAGAGAGTTTCCAATAGTTGCACTTTTTGATGCAATCCAGAGGACATTGTCGCGGTGGTTCCATGAGCGTCGTATGCAGTCAGATAATTTTACTACAACCCTTGTTCCGTCAGCTGAAAAGTTATTGCAAGAACATATGGAACTGTCAAATGCACTGTTTGCCTATCCTCTTAATGCTCAAGAGTTTATTGTGCGCGGCTATGGTCCGGATGCCCTAGTTAAACTTGTTACAAAAACTTGCAGCTGTAAAGTGCTTGACATTCAACGTTTAACTTGTCCTCATGCACTAGCAGCACTGAAACACCAACGGAAGCCGAATTTTGGTTCAAGAATTTACATAGAACTTTGCTCCCCTTTCTATATGACAGATCATTACATGCTAGCATATTCAGAAACGATATATCCGGTGCCTCCAGAAGAGCAGTGGGTAGTGTCGCCAGAGGTGGCTAACATTATCCTCCAGCCGCCATTCAAGAAGACAACAAAGGGGAGAAAAAGGGTTAAACATATTCCATCAGCCTTTGAGGTTTCCCGGAAGATGAATAAGTGCTCGATTTGCAAGCAACCTGGCCACAGGAGAAGCAGTTGCCGAAGTAATTAGGTTCGAAGAAGGATGAAATTGAGGGAGTTGCGAAGGGCAACCGTTGATGAGTTATTGTTTTCAATTATTGATGTTTTAAATTTTATTGTTACCTTTAATAAATTATCCTTTATATTGTGTATTCTTATTACATGGTCTAAATATTTGTTGGTGATTTTAGTTTGGAATTAGGTTGTCAAATTGAGGAAAAAGTATGGAATTAATACGTGTTGGTAATTTTAGTTTGTCAAAATTAGGAGAAAAGGTGCACGATCGCTTAGCGATCTGTGTATCGCCTAAGCGATCCTGTTACGAAAACACTTTGTCGCTTAAGTGATCCACGATCGACCATGGATGTGGCCGGAAAAGGCCAGACGATCCGCCAGAACTGGTCGTAGACGAACGAAAAAGTCCAGATCTTGCCGTCTACGACAGCCAAATATATGGCCGTCGTTGTTGGTCAACGATGGCCAACATTTAGCCGTTGTTGACCGTCAAAGTCGGACATTTCATTGAAAGTCCATGACGGCAAGATGTGGCCTTTTCCGGCCACATCCACGGTGGATCTAGCCGGAAAAGGTCACAATTGGACATTATTGGCCATTTTCGGTCGTTTGTTGTTGTCGACAGTAGCCAGAATCTGGGAAGTTGGGTGGGTGGGGGTGTTTTTGTTAATTTTTAAACTTTTTGGTATTAATGAAATTAATTCACTTAATGGGTCGAAAATTAATTAAAAATATACTAATATTTCCTAAATAATTAAGCAAACAAATATAAAAAATATATTGAGCAGATCGTAAACCCCATATGTTTAGCATAGCCGTAACAGGTGCCGAATGAATCGTAAACCCTATAGGTTTCATGCGCGTGTAAAAGAACTATATGTTTAATATAAATGTAATAACAGACAGTGCTGCGAGCAGAATCGTAAACCCTATAGGTTTCATGCCGCGTGTAAAAGAACTATATGTTTAATATAAATGTAATAACGGACAGTGCTCTGAACAAATTGTAAACCTATAGGTTTCATGCGGCGTGTAAAAAGAACTATATGTTTAATATAAATGTAATAGCAGGACAGGTGCTGCAGGCAGATCGTAAACCCTATAGGTTTCATGCGCGTGTAAAAGAACATATGTTTAATATAAAGTATAGAACAGGTCTCGACATGTAAACCCTATAGGTTTCATCGTGTAAAAGAACATATGTTTAATAGAACAGAACTCGCAGATAGTAAACTATATCTTGCGTGTAAAGAACTATGTATAAATGTCATCGAGCGAGGTGCTCAGGGCAGATAATCTAGGGTTTCATGTTGGCATGTAAAAGAACTATATGTTTAATATAAATGTAATCAGCAGGTGCTCTAAACGAATCGCTTAAGCGATCTTTTCCGAGGCCGAATGACAATTGCCCAAACTATGATCGCTTAAGCGACCCATTTATATCGCTTAAGCGATTCTTCCTAAAAGACACATGGTCGCTTAAGCGATTTATGATCGCTTAAGCGATCTTTCCGCGAATGACAAGCGCCCGGACTATGATCGCAAGCGACCTATTTATATCGCTTAAGCGATTCTTCCTAAAAGACACATGGTCGCAAGCGATCTTTTAGCGAGAATGACATTTGCCCAGGACTATGATCGCAAGCGACCCATTTATATCGCTTAAGCGATTCTTCCTAAAAAGACACATGGTCGCTTAAGCGATTTATGATCGCTTAAGCGATCTTTTCCGGGAGAATGACATCCGCCCGGACTATGATAAACAGCGACCTATTTATATCGCTTAAGAGATTCTTCTGAAAGACACATGGTCGCTTGCGATCTTTTAAGAGCGAATGACATCGCCCGGACTATGATTGCTTAAGCGACCTTACGTATCGCTTAAGCGATTCTTTCTAAAATGACATACGCCCGGACCAGGCAGTGCTTAAGCGATCGTTTTCGAAAAAGTCTTGGTCGTTTAAGAGAGATATGTGGACAAACAAAAATATCTTATATGGACACACCATACATAGTAAATTGAAACTGCTAATGAATTATCTTATATGGATATACAAAAATATATCCCAAATATCATATCCAATTCTTTACAATGATCACACCATACATAGTAAATTATTTACAATTTCCTATACACTGCCTTTAATTTAGTTTTTGATGCCAAAGAGTTTAGAATCCACAGTGAATGGTATCAAGGCAGTCCATGCTTGAAAAGATGCCCATGACATCATTCTTCCCGATGTTTTCTGGCTCTGCACTAGCATCCAACAAATTCAAGATGATATCTACAAGGGCGGCTAATATGGTGCCTCGGTTGACTTTCTATGGAGATTGACCATTCCATCTTTCATAAACTACAAGTCAAAAAAATCAGTGTCAGCAGCTGAAGTTATATGGTTTAGAATAAATACAATCAACTCAAAAAACCCAAGTATGAACATCAACATCACATAAACTACAAAATTCAGCGTCCAACTTTCATACCCTTTGATTGGGTTCTGGTCACTCAAAACGGATCCATCTGCCCATGAAAGCGCATGACCCAGCAGCTCCCGGCTAGCTCTCTCATTGTTTTGTCATTCAAGTGTCCCATCGTGTTGGTCATGTCGAACTGAATAAATTTCAAGGCATATGCCCCACATTCAGCGCTACAATAGGAAGAAGACATTAGCATTATAATAAACTTATAGAACAATTGTATTATGTAAGTTAGTTTTAAACAAAATTTACCTTGACTCATTTATTGGGCAGGTAGAGCGGTGAATTGGCCACTTTCCGGTTAGTACCTGATCACCCAAGTGCCTAAACATCCCGCTATCACGCATGCACTTACGGGAACAACACGGGACGGTGGGTCCAACTCGACCTCCACAACGCTTGTCTCGACAAATGGTTGGGTTGCATCAAGGATCTTCGAAACCCCTCCTCTAGATGCGCAAGCGCTATCCGGTGCATCTACATTTGACAAGGATGATGCAGTACACTCTTTTAACAAAGGCCCAACCGTGGCTATATTTGGGCCGATCCCCCCTTACGTACTGCATAATCCTGTCATCCAACCGGAAATCATCAGGGATGTAGTCCGACTATTGTGCGACCAATCGTTTTCGCTTCGGTCCTTTTACTACACCACTAGCAACGGCATTTTTAATTAAAGTGCGATATGCTGAAACAAGAGTTTGCCCAAACGCCACATCGGTGATAACATAGTCGGGATACAACAGATCACCATCACTAGTCTGTCGTAGCCTCATCAGTGCCAATATCTCATCGATGTGCTACATCAAATAAAAACAACAAGATAAGTATGGAAAACACAGGCAAAAATAAGGAAAATTAAGTGAAAATAACTCACCGAGTTCTCAAGCCACGTCCCCATCGTCAACAACTTCTGAAACCATTCCCGGGGATAATCCCCTGTCTTACACTTTATATGGCCATCACTTCCTGATCCATTGTAATAGGCATAAAAGAGTTTTTTCTTTTCCTCTATTGGCCTATACAGATCGACATTTGAGTCCAATTTCCCTTCCCCACTTCCTCCCCCTTCCTCCATTTTTACATCCCCGCTTCCTTCGCCTCCCACCTCCCCCTCCTCCATTATCACCGCCCCACTTCCACCACCAACCTCCTCAACCTCCTCCATTTCTGGTTGTTCCTCCATTTGTTTCTTCATTTTCTTCTTCTTTACCTGTGTCACTACCATATAAGGCGATTTCACAAACTCGCTCTTTCGGCTCTCTCTTTTCAAGCCAGTTTGCACTTCAACTGCCTTTAATTCTCCACCAACTTCCTCCTCCATTGTACCAACTTTGCCGTCCATTGTACCTACTTTCTCTCCCAGCCCTAGTTAGTAAATTCGCGTTTTATACGCGAATTATACGCCCAACCGTATAATTCGCGTATAAAACGCGAATTCTTGTATTCTATAAGCACAACCGAATTATACACAAATTATATGCCTTAGCCGTATAATTCGCGTATAATTCCCGTATTTTTAAAAATAAAATTTTGTTATTTATTGAGCCAAAACGATGTCGTTTTAGGTGAAATTTGATCAAAACGATGTCGTTTTATGCTCAGTCTCTTAAGCGCGATGTCAGTCTCTTTTTGGCGCCTTTTCTTCCCTTTTCTGCGCCCGCTTCCTTTCTCTTTCTTTCTTTTGGCGCCCTTTCTTTCTTTTGGTGCCCTCTTCTTTCTTCTCTTTTTTTATGCCCTCTTTCTCTCTTCTTCTCTTTTTTGGCGTCTCTACCTCTCTTCCTCTTCAACTATTCTTCAACAAACACCACTGTTCGTCTTATCTTCTTCTTCTTCAACTTAAAAGACAAATAAAATTATTTATTTTATTTAATAATTGGTCACTTCTATAATATTTGTAATAATAAACTAAAATATTATAATTAAAAAAGATATAAATCATACACCTATAAAGAAAAATAGAGAATAATTAACTCAATGATCATAAAAAATACTAAAATCAGGATTAATATTACCGTATTTTTTAAAACGTATTATTGACAATATACCGTATATACCCGTACCGTATTTTTCCCGTATCCGAATTTTAAGGCCGAATTTTTATAAACGTATTTTTCACCATTTGCTGTATCATTCCCGTAAAATTCCCGTACCTTTTTTTTACCGTAGCCGTATTTACTAACTATGCTCCCAGCTTATCCACTTTCTCCTCCACCCTTTTCATTGTTTCTTCCATCTTGTCAAACCTTGCATAAATGGCTGTTGTAAAACTCTCAAATAGGCCGTTTATGAGGTCAACAACCTCATTCTCCCCACACTGATGTCTCGGCAAAGCGGTACTTGTTGATAACCGGCCTTTGCCCGAGGCATACGAACCTCTTCCTCCCTCTTCTCCTCCTCATCCTCGGCCCCAGAGGCCATTATCCTCGGCATCAACGACATTGTCAAGCAATGGCCCTACAACTGCCATCACATACGTGACCCCTTTTAGGTCCCGCATCAGGCAGTCTATCTGTTCATCCCTTTCATCCTCCATTGCTCTGAAAGATGTCACATAGTCCTCTTCCGCTTCATCCCCAATAGCGGTCAGAAAGGGACGGACGACTCCCTGCAATAAGAAATAAAAATCAATCAGATTGAAGCAAAATAAAAAAGCAACTGCATATTCAAAAGCTTAATCCTTTAATCTTACCCCAACCTTACCCCAGCTGCTTGAATCTCAATCTCTAATTGGCCATAATCCCAATGGTTACAGCTCCCGACATGCCACCACAACATCCTAGGAAATTGCTGTTACACATCCAAATTGTTGCTCCTCGCCCCCACCCCCGCCCGATAGCGAAGACGGGGGATGGCCTCGTACATCCAAGCCTACATTGTAAAAAAATAGTCCATGTCATTATTCAAACACACATATTATAAAAAATATAACAGAGAGCTATTAATATTTACCTGCATTGCCCATGGGAAGCCAAACAAATTTTACGTGCTTGGTTTAGCCTTCCCACCCCATTTGACATGCTTTAACGCTATGTCTGGTTTTTCAGCTCTTGATGGTTCGCTCAAATGATATCCGTCCCCACGATAAGAATTAAAGAACT